>JACEEZ010024811.1:287500-300000 GCA_016584305.1 Chionoecetes opilio | reverse complement strand
AGGTTAGTAATTTTATAAATACATACACAGGTATATGAGGCGTAGCGTGTCAAAAGATGGAAAGCGACACACCTGGTCCAACATGTTTCTCTGTACGTACTGCGCTCAAACACTACTGTTTGATTAACTCTACGAAGTTGACTTAATTTTTTTTTAATAGCAATATGGTCAATAGTCCATAGAAAAAAGCCACTACAGGGAGGTCCCGAAGATACGAGCAGTTAGGTTCCACCTGGCATACTCGAAAAGCGAAATCTCGTATAACGAAACACATAATTAATGGTAAAATATAGGTTTGGTTCCAGGACCATCAATAAAAAAAAAAAACGTTTTTCAAGCTAAAATAAACTATAGCAAACACAACAAACACACAGCGTCTATATTACCCACACTGTACTACCTATTCTGTGGAAAAAGCATTCTGAAAGAGAAAATAGCACACAAAATAACATAACTGCACATTAATTAAACATAAAACATGCATAACAAGCAAAAAAGACGTTGTACTGTAGGGGACCCCGCGTGATACAAAAGAGGGTAGTGTAGCGGTCCCAAGGTTGGGGCTGCACACCTGGCTAATTACCCCTAAGGATCAGGCCGCGCCATATGCTTAATTACCCTTCAGGTCATGCCTTGCTAGGGGTGACTTGACTGCGGTCCCAAGGTTGGAGCCTCACACCTGGCTAATTACCACTAAATGTCAGGCCGCGCCATATGCTTAATTACCCTTCAGGTCACGGCTTGCTAGGGGTGATCTGACTGGGGTCAACCAAGTCCCCCTTTGTCCAGACTGGGAGTGGTAGGGCGAGTATTTTGAACTTGATAATTTTACTCACCCCAGTTTGAATGTCGTAGCATTGGATTTTCGATCTCGTATATTGAAAATAGACCCTAATTTACACATCTCGTATCATCGGATTCTCGTATATCAAATGCTCGTATAACGGGACCTCCCTGTACGTACATCCAAGGCATCCTTACTAAGGCATGTTAGTCATTTTTAGCCATTTCTTCCCATTTTTCATTGATATATAAATTATCATTACTTTGCTATTG
This sequence comes from Chionoecetes opilio, assembly GCA_016584305.1. Taxonomy (NCBI): domain Eukaryota; kingdom Metazoa; phylum Arthropoda; class Malacostraca; order Decapoda; family Majidae; genus Chionoecetes; species Chionoecetes opilio. The sequence continues at coordinate 298,944 of JACEEZ010024811.1, read as the reverse complement.
ACGGAACATTCTAGTGTATAAAATCTAGCACTGTCTCCCCTTTTATATTGTAAAAGAAAGCCTGCCCAGTAGCCTCTCAGACTTGAGAACTCATCTGGGTTAGAGCTTTCCTCCTAAGCATTGTTTACCCCTTTTCTTTCCATTTCTTGCTTGCTTCTACAGCTTGTCATTACTTTATTATTGAAGGAATATGAAAGTGTAATGGTTTGAATAACCATTACAACAATAATTCCACGTATCTTAAAACACGAAGAAGAAAAAATTCACATATACAGGGAGGTCCCGTTATATGAGCATTCGATATACGAGAATCCGAGGATACGAGATGTGTAAATTAGGGTCTATTTTCAATATACGAGATCGAAAATCCAATGCTACGACATTCAAAATGGGGTGAATAAAATTACCAAGTTATTACTAAAGTAAATTACAAGTTATTTACTAAAATTATAAAGTCATTTACTGACTATGATTTTACCTAAGGTTGTATGATAATCAATCTGATTGTGGTTGTGGTGGTGGTATTTCATAATTGTTATTCTTCCTCCTCTCTGTACCCACGGCTGAAATGGCATATTTTAACACCTCACACACACCCTACCACGTATATAACACCACGCTAGCCCTAAATAACACCTATAACGGCATTAGAAACACGAGTTATAGTGGTTATATGAGGCCTAACACAAGTGGTCTGCCTCTCGGCAACGCTAAAAGACACTGTTGTTGTGAAGGCTACGAACACATTTTTTTTCCATTGCACTAATGCACTACTTTCGCCACTGCACTAATGTCGCCAGGCACAATATATTACGAATTTTAGCATAAATACTAAAAGCTCGCTTCGCTCGCTTGGACAATTAGTTAAAGAGACAAAATATAACTTTCTGTGCCAAATTTCTTCCTTTGCGCCTGTATCTTTCTTGGCCGTGGAAAACGGCCTTGGAAATTCGTGGAAACATTTTCCAAGCCTATATGACACCTGATTTCGGCTGAGATAGGTGTCCAAGCGAGCGAAGCAAGCTTGGACAAAAATATGAAATTCTGGTGGCTCGGTACAACAATGTGGCCTACAAAATTTCACGACCCTGGACAATGTACAATGATTCAGATGCGCAGAGACGAGTTTGTGGGCAGTGGAAGAGGTCTGCGCACCCCTCCCTTGTCCCTTACCTACCGTACCCTCTCGAGACTAGTGTATCACGCGGCGTCCCCAAGAGTACATACAACGTCTTTGTTGCTTGTATGTGTTGTGCCTTGTGAGTCGATTTTAGTGATTTGCTGGTTTACTTAATGTGCTTAGTGTGACTTATTTGTGCTCTGTCCTACTGTGCTGTCACACTCTTAATTTACTGTGTTTTGTGTGGTGGTGTGGTGGTGCGGTGGTGTGGTATATAGAGCCCTATATTTGAGAGTTTGAGAGTTTGTTGTGTTTGCTATAGTTTATTTTAGCTTGAAAAACATGTCTTTTTTATTTTTTTATTTTATTTTTTATAATTGATGGGGTCCGGGAACCAAACCTATATTTTACCATTAGTTATGTGTTTCGTTATACGAGATTTCGCTTTACGAGTATGCCAGGTGGAACCTAACTGCTCGTATCTTCGGGACCTCCCTGTATTACATATTACCAGAAACTACTGTGCTTTATAAACCTAATGTTAAAGTTTAAGTCTAAAACGTAAAATTAAAATTTCTGTTACTTTATTATCGCTGGACTTTGGAAGTGATTTGCAGCAAACTCCTGTACAACTGTATGTCTGTACAACTGTACTGTATGTCCCTTCCGTGGTGTAGTGGATAGCGCGTCTAGTTACAAATCTGCAGGTCCTGGTTCGAATCTGGGCCAGGGCAGTTGGCGGCCAGTCCACCTAGCTGTTCATCCCTCCTTTTGGGGCTTGTCGATAAATGGGTACCTGGGGAAACCTGGGGAAGATAACTGTGGTAACCCGAATATCACAATAGCCCATTGTCCCGGGGTAGTGAATTGTCACCCACCACAGGCTCAAGGGCTAATGCGACGGAGATGAACACCGAGGCCACGCACACTCGCACAGCTTAGCGTGCCCATATCCTTACCTTTACTGTACAACTTTTTGCTTTCCCCCATGATGCACTATACCTCATTTATTTTCAAATTGTTATTCTAAGGATTCACCTGATGAAAACTTTCAGAATGATGCAGTGGAACCGATAAAAGCTCGAGTTATTTTAATTCACTTTCCCAACATGCAGGATCTCATCAGACAACAGTTTGGGGAAGAGTACTTGTCAGCACCCCAGTTTGATATAAGCTCATCATTCGATGATTCAACTTGCCGATCTCCACTCATTTTTATCTTGTCGCCTGGAAGTGATCCCATTGGTGCATTATACAGGTAGGATAAAGCTCTCCATTACTAAATATGTTGCACACATTTATTGCTTTTAGTTTATAAGGAAAATATTTATGTGGCAAAATAATACATGGATGAATGGCTGCTACTCAGGACTGCCAATACCCAGTCTGTATTGGGACCTGTCTAAAGAAAGTAAAGAAATTTAATAAGAATCTGACCTGATATACAAGAACAATAGTTTAAACAATGTTTTAAGCCAAGTCCCTGCATCATATATATATATATATATATATATATATATATATATATATACAGTAAAAGCCTTATAACTCGGCACTGTATAACTCGGAATTTGATATCACTCGGCATGGCAAAGACAAGTTTTTTTTTTTTTTTTTTTTTTTTTTTTTTTTAAGTTTTTTAAGTTTTTTTTTTTTTTCTTTCTTTTTTTACACCTATGCCTATAGCAGTATAGGCAGTGAGCTCCATGGGTGGGATGGTAGGCCCTGGAGGCTCACTCGAGGGCTGTGATGGCTGGCCCTCGCCCGTGGTGGCGCAGGCAGGATTCTTATAGTGACGCCTGTGATTGAATTTCATGCTCATGCCGCCCCCCTGTGTCCTCCCATGCACTCGCAGTCGAAGGTAGAGTTAATGGACATGGCATAGTGTTGCAGTAATTAAGTGCTCAAGTGATGTAAAATTAGGTTGTACAGGTACAGTACACTCGATACAATATAATATAGAGTTGTGATTATAAAGTTATTAAAGTGATACCAGTGTTAAAATGGGACTGAGTCCCCCTAACATCTTCTACATGTTACAACAAGGCTCCCCTCTCCTTGGATTACATGCCTGCTGCTATCCGTTCATTGGTAAGTGTAGTTTTTATGCTTTTACAGTACTGTATTTTTATTTTTTATTTTTTTTATTTTTTTACTACCCATATCAGAGGAGGACATTGCATAACTCGGCACATTGAATAACTCGGCAAGGGCCAGAGCCCCTATCGTGCCAAGTTATAAGGCTTTTACTGTATATATATATATATATATATATATATATATATATATATATATATATATATATATATATTACATTTCGGCTTATAGTGCCTGTAGGCAGTGACCTCCAAGGCTCGAATGCTAGGCCCTGGAGGTTTACTTGAGGCCCAAGTTGAGGGCTATGATGGTTGGCTTTTGCTCGTGGTGGTGCAGACATGATTGTGATAGTGGCACCTGTGAACAGAGGCTCATGCTGCCCCCTTGTATCCTCCGATGCATTTGCCGTTAAAGTTAAAGTTAATGGGCAGCATATGAGTGTTCTTAGGCCACTCGACGATTACTGAAAGATTTAGGCACCTGGTGGGATTCGAACTCACACCTAACTTGTCACTTCCAGACGCTAACCACTCGGCCACTGCCTCCCCAAATATAGCCATGGCTGCTGTTCATTTTGCTATATTTGTAGAAATTACAGATCTTCTGGAGCTGCTGCTGCTGGAATGCAGTGTTTCTGGTCTTTTTGATGGATCTCTCTTTTTCTTAACAACCGAGAAAAAACATTGATTTGTCTCGAGCTTCACCGTGACTATGTCAAGTGAAGATTTGTAGCAAAAAGCCTTGGATAATTATTGTTTGGAAAAAAGGATAGATAAATGTCAATTTGATAATGGCTATTATTGGGGCTGAGCTTCACATTTACTAATTAGCGTATCAACACTGATTATAATTTTGATATGCATAATTTTATGAATAACATTCCCTGTAGGCTCATATTTTCTTAAATAAGAGAAACTTTGGAACTCATGATCAAATTATTTCAGATATTTCAGTGACACTGCAAATGAAAGTCATTGCTCTTGCTTTTCATGAGATTTGCAACTTGCTTTAGTCAGGATCGAAATTTTTTTTGTGTGATTCTAAATGGCATAGTATAATCAAAGGTTTTTACGTATATAAAACTTGTATTGAATTGCTATTGAACAGATTTTGCAAGTGGAATTATGTGAGAATTTTCTTGGATGTATTTATAAAATAAATCTATGTACTTTTAATTATGTGCCAGATTTGCTCAAGAGAGGGATATGGGTGAGGAAGACGTACAAGTAATCTCACTTGGTCAAGGTCAGGTATGTATATGTCATGTATATTTTTTTTCACTGTTAGCACACTCAATTTTATAAATTTATTAATTCACTTATTCATAGGTACATATTATTAACTTAAAAAGTGGATACAATATGCATATCATTGTGAATTACACATGCAAGTACATTTAGCATGATTTGAATGTGTTATGCTGTCAATTTATTTCTCTTATTGTTATTATCTAACCCCTCGCAACTACTCTAACATTGTACACATATAGGATTGTGTCCACTTGCAACAACAATATTGACCATTTTCAGCATATTACTGTCATTGTGTTTCAATCTTTTCTTTTTTCTAATGAAAAGCCATCTCGGTATGATACGATTCACAATTTGCCTCAATTCACAGTTTTTGTTCCATATCACTAAACATTTCACACATATTATAAACATTGTTTACTTCCAGCACACGTTCCATTCATACTACAGTGACCTCTCAGGTACCTCATTTTTAGTGCTCAGATAATAGGTCTCAGAGTATCATTCCATGTCTAAATTCCCTATGCATATAGTAGTACTAAAATTATCATGATTTTTAGGGCCTTTTAGGGTCTTTTTTGTAAACATGATATGCCAGTGAAATAGAGAAGTGGTGGTGGCTATGTACACAGTTCTTATACACGCCTCCCTCATTTAACGCATGAGTTACGTTCTTGGGAAATCGTGCGTTAAGTGAAAATGCGTTAAACGAATTCCATTTTCCCATTGACTCCCATTATATAAGTCGAGATACGTTCTTACGAAAAAAAATCACAACCTAACCCTCTCATAAAATGCAGTCATACATTAATTTGTGAGCATAGACATATGAAATATAATTAATATTAAAGTTAAATGATATATAGAAGTTGTACTCACTATATAGAAGAATACTTGAGGCTTGAGGTGACAAAGATGGTGGCTGGGGGGTGTCGGCAGAGTTACTGGGGTGAGGTGGGGGCATCATCGTCGGAAGACGTAGAAGTAGAGCTGGCTGGTGATGTTGCAGCAGGTTTAGTGAAGAATGATGTTATAGTTGTCTGTTGTGCTTGGTGGACTTTTTCTTGATGAAGCATCTTGTAGGCAGTGAGAGCACTTCTGACTGTGTTTTCAAATTTGAGACTGCGTTCACGGTTGGGATCGTTATTCACAATGTCATGAATGCCACTTTCAAATTTGGAGATAACATCAGCTAAGATCTTCCTAGTTAAGTGAAGCTGCGGCTCTGGGTCATCTTCCTCTGCAGTTTCCTCCTCTAGTGCTCTGACTTGTTCGATGGCCATTAAGTCTTCGTTGCTGAGTTCCTCATCATGAGATGCCAACAGCTCAACAATATCTTCTTCTCCCACTTCGTCCATACCAGCTGTATGTGCAAGGTTAACAATTTCTCGCACGACAGGAGTTGGTTCAGGAAAACCTTTAAAGTTGTGGACACATTCTGGCCACAATTTCTTCCAAACAGCATTCATATTGGATGGTGTGACCTCATCCCAGGATTCAGCAATGTTGTCAATAGCATTCTTGATGTTGAATTCCTTCCAAAATTGACGAATGGAGAGATTTTCGTCAGCGTCCACAGCATTAATAATTTTTCTGAAGGTACGACGGAGATAATAAGCTTTAAAGGTGGCAATTGCCCCTTGGTCCATTGGTTGGATTAGTGATGTGGTGTTTTTTGGTAAAAATTCCACTCGAATGTGTTCAGACAAGTCAGAAAGGTTGTTAGGGTGGGTGGGGGCGTTGTCAAGGAGCAGCAGTGCATTGTGAGCAATATTCTTCCTCCTACAGTAGCGCTCCACAGCAGGGCAAAAATAATTGGTGAACCAATCCTGGAATATGTATTGGTTGGTCCACGCTTTTTTGCTAGAGCGGTAAATGACTGGCAGACATTCCTTAGCATGACCCTTTAAGGCCCGAGGGTTTTTTGAATAGCCAATGAGGAGCGTCTTTAGCTTGAAATCACCCTCTGCATTGCCACCAACCAGCAGTGACACTCTATCCTTGGAGGCTTTATGACCTGGTGCTTTCTTCTCCTCCCTGGATATCACTGTCCTCTTTGGCATTCTCTTCCAGTAGAGTCCAGTTTCATCAAAGTTGAACACTTGGTCTGCTGTGTACCCGTCCTCGATAATTTTCTTGAGCACTGGCAGATAAGCCTGAGCAGCTTCTTTGTCAGCCGACGCTGCCTCCCCAGACTGTGTTACCGAGTGCAGATGATTCCTGTTCTTGAACCTTTCCAACCAGCCCTTGCTTGCATTGAATGGTGGAGGAGCAGCAGCTCCACTAGGTCCAGCACTTGCCTCATCCTTAGCCAATAAATCATCATAAAGTGAGCGAGCTTTTTCCTGCATCAAGATGTTCGTCATTGGCGAGTCATCCCGGCTGCACATGTCGTCCACCCATAATGCCAACAGTCTTTCCATCTCTTCCATGATAGGTGGACGATGCCTTGTAGCTAACTTCGCTGTCAACGGAGTAGCATTCTTCGCACTTGATTTAATTTTGTCCTTGTCCTTCTTAATTGTCACCACAGTCGACGGAGCAAGGTTGAACAAATTCGCGATGTCTTTCAATCGCATCCCTTCATCACTTTTCTTCAACACTTCTAATTTAGTTTCTAAATTTATAGATTTTCTACACTTTTTAGGCTTAGGAGCACTAGCACTACCACTAGCAACACGCTTAGTAGACATTATGCAGTCGTTTCACTCGATAATGGACGATATAACAGAAGCACTGGAAATCCACTGTTTATCTGTACCGCGCAAAACGTAAACAAACCATACGGGGGGGAAGCTGAGCTGTGCTGCTTGTTCGTTGGTTCTTTTACAGGGTAGTATATTCATAAATATATTTTATTTGTGGGTTGTTGTACATTTTCTTCTTTTTATCATTTTTTGCATATTTTATTGTCGTAAATTTGTGCGTAACTTCGAATTTTTTATATGTTAATCGATTTTTGGTATACAAAAGTTTTGTGCGTAACTCTGAAATTGCGTTAATCGAACCTGCGTTATACGAGGGATGAGTGTAGTTATTTGTTGCCCAGTGCTCTTAAATTTACATATATCCATGCACACATTTGTATAAAAAAATGTTTATTCTTTTCCATACACCTATTTAGTTTGTGACAAAGATTATAAAATAGCTTTGCACATGAATTGTATTTTTTTTTTTCTCTCTCTCTCTCTCTCTTTTTACAGAAAACACAAACCATTTGTCTCCATAAGATAAAAACGGTAAAAGTGGATATGAAGTACTTGGTTATGATTTTCAGGGTACATATTTACACAACATTATGTGTATTTGTGAGGGGATGGGTGCCATGAGGGGATGGGATTGGATTGATCACTGCCCTACGCAACCTTAGTATTCCAGGATCACCTGAGCAGCGTAGGGTGAGGGCAGTATGGGTGAAGCAAAACACAGACCAATATGAGGTGGTTTACTATAGCATCTTGCTCACACCAAAAGATTACATAACATAACAAGTCTCTGGACACTATCACTTAGCTCGCATTACCATCTCACATGATCTTGCCACAGTAAACACTGACACTCGAAGAGCAAAACGAAGCAAAATGTATTGACAGTTTCGAGAAAATTACTCTCTTAACCGATTGAGTATCTGAAGTCAACCATAAATAATTAAATAGTAAAAAAATGGGAATAAAATTCCTTATGCCTTCCTTACTTTGGCATACATACAGGAAAGGAGGAAAAGGAGGATGAAAATTGAAGAGAAGAAAAGAGAGGATTTATTGATTCTCTTTGATGACTGCTTTCCTATTGTAGGTTTTCAGGTTGAAAGTTTCCTCTCAAGAAAAATTCAAAACTCTATTTTAAACTTTATTTTTATGTGTTAACACTGCCTAATGAGTAACCAAGTGTCACAGTGTTTCAGTGAGCTTGTTTAAAAAAAAAAATGCAGAAGATTTACTGGATATAATTCCATAAGTATCATTGTCATTCATTTTGTTTTTGTGCGAACAAGACAAGTAGATTTTTTTGTCCTTTCTCTCCCTTGGATTCAAAGACTCACTGTAAACAAATATGGCCACAGCAGTGACACCATTATCTCCCAGCCACATCATGACCACGCCTTCACCCTGACAACACCAAAGGACTCCAATTCCTACCCTGATGAGAAGACTGAACATTATCAGATTTATTGGCATGAAAAAGGCAGTCATTAGAGGCAAACCTTTTTCCTCAATCATCTCAGAGATGAAGAACAGAACTTGGCTCAATAGTAGGACATAATCTGGGGGGGATAACATGCAAAACAAACATAGCAACTGATGCAAGAAGATGCTAACATATCAATGCATCCCTTGGTCGATATATTCTACCATATGATCTTTTTTCATTGAAGTATCTTGATTTTATTGACCCTTAAACTTTATCACTATTTTGCAAAGTAACTATAGGTAGATTACTTTCACTGCTGGAATAAGAAATAAACAGAACTGCGCCTGTGAACCTTCCAAACTAAACAAAGATGCCGAACGGATGATTTTGCTTGCACAATGGAGCCTCATAGCTAAAGTTTTTTTCCTCGTGGGTTTAAACATCCTTATTTTGTTCAAATGTCCAAACATCCATTTTTTATTTAAAAAATCATATTATGGACCGTTCGCAGTAACAGGCTTGACTGTATCTTTCTTCTTGTGTGGAGACCATGCCAGCATGGCATACTCTAATCTAGGACAAATCTTGGCCACAATAAAATATTATATCATGTTAGGATGCTTGTTCATCATTTTGAATTATTTTTTCTCATCTCCCAGTTTTTATTGCAGTTTTTATGCTCCCTGCAATGTGATATCATCTTTCCACAACCAGGGTAAAGCGGCAGAAAGCCTTGTGTCACAGGGAGCAGAGGCAGGGTTGTGGGTGGTGTTACAGAACTGTCATCTGGCAGAGGAGGGCTGGCTGGCACAACTTGAAGTCATTTGTGACCAAGTGCTTCAAGCAGAGGAGACTCACCACAACTTCCGTCTTTGGCTCACAAGTTACCCATGCAAGACATTCCCAGTGTCCCTCCTTCAGGATGGTAAGCAACTGTTAATGATACCACTAAATTCCAATGTTTCTAATGAAAGGGAACATGGATAATTAATCTTGTTTATTTTTCTCTTTCACTAGGTATCAAAATGACCAATGAACCACCGCGGGGACTGAGAGCCAATCTTCTCAAGTCATATCACACTGATCCCATCAGTGACCCAGAGTTTATAGCCTCTCTGTCTCCTGGACAAGACCTACATGCTTTCCAGCAACTTCTGTATGGACTTTGCTTTTTCCATGCACTTATCCAGGAACGCCGCAGTTTTGGACCACTGGGATGGAATGTACCCTATGAATTCAATGAGTCAGACATGAGAATAAGTGTCAAGCAACTCCAGGTGAACTTTTCACCTTTCTTTCACTCAGTTATTCAGAAAGTCATGCTGTATTATACTAACTTTCCAGTGAAATCTGATGTAATAATATACATATCAACCTTAGGTAACATGGTGAAGATATCAAAATAACCATATATGCTTAGATTCAAGAAAAGAAACATCACATTGATAAACAAACTCGTACAAATACTCACATGGTACGGCAGCAGTTGATGCTCTTTTCAACTTGGATATTTTCACCTTCTAAGTAGCGTATACAATCTTCCACCAGGCTTGAAAATATTTTGGTCTAATCAATACAGTTGGTGACATCACCAATAATTTTTTAGTCATATATTGATACTGGCACTCAACTCTAGAACCTTTCCTTATAGTTACGTATGCCACATTTTTGGCGTACATAGATAATATGTTGTGCATGGTTTAGTGAATTGATGTAAACTTTTGATGTAAACTTAGCTGTCCTCTCAATCAAATTAGTTTTGTAATCTTTTGGCACCAGTTACTCAGGTTATTAATTCATTTTTCAATATACCAACAGATACTTTTGGAGGGATGCCAAAAAGTGCAAGATGTTTCCCTCGAGGCCCTGACATACTTGACGGGAGAATGCATCTATGGGGGTCGTGTTACGGACTCTAAAGATCACCGGCTTCTTCTCTGCCTCCTCAAAAACTTTTACAACAAAGAGATGATGGAGAATGACAAGTACAGTTTTAGGATCTTTGTTGTAACCATGAACCTACTTATGAGTCTACTTAGTTACCTACTTAGGGTCTTTGTTGTAACTCGTAACCATGAACCTACTTATGAGTAGCTTATATGTTGGTCTTGAAATATATTAGAACTTAGAAAGGGAGGTAAATGCAAATTACATTGGTATTACATCCAATAGGGTATTTTCATCATACATTTTATTATTTTATCTCATTTACACCTTTCAACAGTTTATCATATCTTATCTACTTCCCTCTTTTCTTCCCCATCAATCTTCTGTTTTCTGCTTTAAGCCTATGAAATATTTCAGTCATCCCTCCTTTCCATGTGATAACTCTTATGTGACTAAACTACTCTGGTATTTCCTACACTGACTTCTGTACATGAATTCTGTTTTTTCCCTAAAATTAATGTGAATGAAATGATTGGGCCATCAGGTATCAAGTGTTTGGAGAAGCTGAATACCAAGTCCCCTGTGCCACCTCTGCTACCTGGCAGGCCTATGTTTTACCCCCCATTGCAAAAACCCTTTCCCTTCTCAAACTCCACCCCAAGGGGTTTTTGGGTTTTTTTTAAAGCCAATGCTGGGCCTTGCTAAGGAAAAACCCCTGTGAAACTGATCAGGGGGCCAATGTAAAGTTTTGAACATTAAGTTTATGAATCTAATCATAGGCACTTTCCTATTTTGAGGATTTGTGTCATATAATATCTAGATATTCTTTTGTACATTTATTCACATGCGAGGTACGATAAAAAAGATCACGGACTATACCTATAAAAGGCGGACAACGTACCTGATATATATTTGGCTCCAATCCCCTTTGAAGTATTTCCCCCTGTCCCCGGAAAACA
>JACEEZ010024811.1:242500-285000 GCA_016584305.1 Chionoecetes opilio | reverse complement strand
TCTCTTTTTGCTACTGCCCCCTTTTCCCTCACTTTCACTTTTTAGCATTTAAAATCCCCTTTCCCAAGTTTACCCCCTATAATCTAATCCCTTTTGTAAACCTCACAGTCCTCTTTACTTTTTACTTTTCTTAGAAATTTGGATCCAGCGAATAAAAATCAAATAACTTTTCACTCCCTTTGTCAAACAAATTTTCAAACAAGAAAATCACTGAGGCCAATACTGATTTCCCTTTAAAAGTCCCCTTTTTCACAATGGGACCCTTTGACTTTGTCTTTTTTTTACTTTTCATCTCTTTTGTTTTCTAAAAAAATCTTCCCTCCACTTCAAAAACCCCCTTCAATCCTCCTCCTTTCTAGCTTTCCCGAGCCGTCTCTTTTGGGGGTACCTTGTCAAAACCTTTTTTGATCCCCCTATATTTCAAAAGAAACCCCCCCCTCTTTTCCCGTTTCCCCGACACTCCGAGTAAAAGTTAAAAAAATTTTGTTTCATGAATTCCTCCTCTAAATACAAAACGGGGCCCCTCGGTTGTTTGTCTCTTCCAAAATTTTAAAATCTGTCCTTCCCTTTTTTTTACACTTTTTGCCACCACTTGTTTAAAGAACTGGCCGGGAATTTAGGGGGTTTTTTGGGCTCCCCCCTTTGTTTAATTAGCACAATATTGCTTTTTCCAAACAAGCGGGAAATTGCTCTCCTTTAGTGAACTCTCAATTTCATATGCTTTCCTGTAGTTTTGGTTTTACACTCTTTTTTTTCCAATTCGAACCCCCCATCTGGACCCGGGCTTTTTAAAATCTTGGGCTTTTCCTTAGCCTTTTTTCTTCTTTCATTACTTTTTGTCTTCCTTATATTTTTTTTTGCTATTATATTTTTGGTTTTAAAAACACTTTCTCTTTTAAAACCCTTTTGTAAAAACTATTTTCAAATCACCTGTTGTAAAGAAAGTTTTGACCTAGCCTTCTACCTTACCCTTTTTAAACCTTCCCTTTTTTTTTTTTTCCTTTAATATCTATAGAAAAGTTTTGGCGTTTTTTACATTTTTTTATTAATTTTTTCATAGTTTCTTTTTTTTCTCTTCGGATTTTTAATATTTTAATTTTTAGTGTTTTTTTACTTCTTTCCCCCAAAAATTTTACCCCTTTTTTTTCCCAACTATTCCATGTTTTTTCTTTTTAGTTGGGTAAATTCACATTTTTTGTTAAAAAAATTTATTTTTTTTTTTTCTCTGAAATATCCTTGGAACAAACATTTTTCCTTTTGTGTAAAATTCCCGGGTGAACTCATCCCATTTTTTTTGGGTAATCCTTGCGCATGGAAAATTTCCCAGTCGTCTCTCCAAAAATTTTCTTAATCCGTCCAAAATTGCTTTTCCATAATTTAAACTTGCCTTTTTTTGTGTTTTTCTTTTCCCTTCCCTTTTTTCACTTTTTTCAAAATTTAATTAAATACTGGTCCCCTTTTCCAAAAAGGGCACTGATAATTTTTCTTTTCTAATTTCTTCCAGTTTTTTTTGTCAATTTGTAAACCCAGGGCTTGATGGTTTTTCGCTTTAATCTGGGAAACTTTTATTCCTCTTTTAATTTCCCCGAGTCATTTTATTCATTACCCAAACCAAAAAGTACCCCCCCTGAGTTTTCTCCCCCCCTTCGTATACCCTTTTCCCAGCCCGACTTTTTTTGCAAATTAAAAAATTTCCCCCAAAATTATGTTTTTCACAATTTTCCCTCTATTCTTAAACCCTTTTCTGGTCTCTTTTCATGCCCCAAATTTTTCTTTCCCCCCCCAATTTTTTCTTAGGTGGAAGTATCCCAGTACTAAGGGCTCTTAATTCTTCCTTTTTTCTCACCAACCTACCTTCCAAAACCCCTGCATACTTTTCCTTTTTTTTCCTTCCCCCACTACCCCCACCCTTTCCTTTTGTGTTCACTAAACCCTTTATTTCCTTTTCCTTTTTAAAATACAAGTGTATCCCAATAAACCCCCACTTTAAAACCCCTTTGGGGGGAAAAGGGGAAAAAATTATATCCAAGGGGTTCCCAAAATTTTGGCTATAAAAACTTTTTTCTTAATTTCCGTAAACCTCTCTTTCGAGCTAAATTTTTTGGGGACGGTTGGGCAAATTAGCAAATTTTTGATTCCCGTGGTTCCCGGTCAAATAAAAAACCCCAAAAGCCAGATTGTAGTTCTTGTACTCACCAAAACATGACTGATACTGAAGTCTTGAAATGCTCAGTGTACTACTGTACACTGAGCCCTCAGGCGTCAATGATAGCGTCTTTAACCAAGGGCTGTGTTCAGTAAGGCAACGCGCACCGGTGCACATGGAGGCGCATGGTGACGTCTACATCGCGGCACAGGGTGGATACCTACGTCTGATGTAGATCTATGTCGCCGGTATCTGAGGGGTTAAGATAAATTAAAATTACCTGACAATGAATAAAGTTTGCTACCTTCATAAAAGAGTAATCAAGAGAAGATGCACTGTACTGTACCTTATATCTGGCAAGTTAGTGACTAAATGATGATGTTAGTGATGACTGGTTTGCAGAGGTGGGCATTCCGCAATATTAGTCCGCAATTCGCAACTTGCGGAATGGGTAATTCGGTTGCGGAATTGCGCAATTGCAAATGCCTGAAAAAATTGCAGAATTGCGGGTTGCGGACCGCCAAAATTTTGAAAGGCAATCGCAATAATTGTGATGGTCACCACCTTCAAAGTGCCCGCGTGAACATAAGTTCCCGCCAAATATGGAGGAGACGACACTGCCAAGTCTGTGTGGGTGGACCTGTTCATCAAATACAACACCCCTGTGCCCTCCTCCGTGTCTGTGGAAAGACTTTTCAGCATGGGGTCTGACATCCTGAGGCCGAAGAGGTCAGCGCTGACAGCCAACAACTTTGAGAAGCTTGTGTTCTTGAAGGGCAACCTCCACATGCTGAACCAGAAGAAGTGGGAGGAGGAAGAGGAAGATTAATAGATTACTTAGATTAGTGATTACTAGCCAGTAGACTGCGAAGTGTAAAAGTAAAGAAAAACACTAAAAGAGACAAAGACTTAATTGTGAAGGACAAGTAACAAGTATAGACAGAAACAGAATATGAAAACAGAAGTATTAAACACTAATAAAGTCTAGACATTTTTTTTTTTAATTGTAGGTGTTTAAGAGTCTGGAGATGTTTAAGAGTCTAGAGACATTTTTTGTTTTAATTGTAGGTGTTTTGTTTTAATTGTAGGTGTCAAAATTAGTTTGCGGAATTGCGATTGCGAAAAGGCCTATCTGAAAAAAATTGCGGAATTGCGATTGCGGACTGGTGCAGGTCGGAATTGCGGAATTGCGATAGCGTAATTGGAATAAAAATTGCGATGCCCACCTTTGCTGGTTTGTACTCTGGGATTGAGTGCTGTGAAGTGGGGGGGAGGTGTATCCAGCTTCTTTCCTGTCAGTACAGGAGTGAGGCAAGGGTGCGTCCTTGCCCCATCACTCGCTGGAGGTCCTGGTGATGGCTTTCGAGGCGCTGCACAAGGAGGCAAAGCCTTTGGGACATGAGGTCTCCTGGCTCAAGACCAAGGTTCAGGTGTTTGGAGGCTTACTAGATGAAACAGTACAGTCTGTTCATGCATGCAACGAGGACATTGAGATCTTGAAAAGTTTTACATACCTTGGTAGCGCAGTCCATAATGACGGCGGGTCGCGTCAAGAAGTCTTACGGTGGATTGGTATAGCCCACGGTGTTATGGACTTGCTCAGCACGAGTATTTGGCATTGTCGGTACCTGTGCAGGAGGACAAAGATCTGGATCTTCAAGTCGCTTGTGATCCCTGTCTTACTCTATGGTTGTGAGACATGGACACTAAATAGTGACTTGAAGAGACGAATTGATGCCTTTGGTAATAAGTGTCTTCGCAGAATCATAGGGTATTGCTGGGATGATTACTTGTCAAATCAGCGATTGCACCGTGAGACTGAATCGAAGCCTATTACCCGCATAGTCTGTCAGCGCCAACTTCGGCTGTATGGGCATGTGGCATCAATCAATCATTGGGGGCATACGCCGGGGGGCGCGTCGCCTCGCCCACCCTACGACGCCACTCCCGGGGGTCACCACGCGCGAGTTCCCATGCAGGCTCCTTTCCCATACCAAGCAGCTCTCGACAAGAAACATCAACTTGCCCCAGCCACGAGCCTTGTGGGCGCCCCCTTGGCCTCCTCCATGCCGGATTGTCTCTTACAGATACAACCCGATGGGAAGGATCGGTTTCAGGGTAGCGTGCCACATGCCCATATAGCCGAAGTTGGCGCTGACGGACTATGCAGGTAATAGGCCTCGATTCAGTCTCACGGTGCAATCGCTGATTTGACACGTAATCATCCCAGCGATACCCCATGATTCTGCGAAGACACTTATTACCAAAGGCATTGATTCGTCTCTTCAAGTCACTATTTAGTGTCCATGTCTCACAACCATAGAGTAAGACAGGGATCACAAGCGACTTGAAGATCCAGATCTTTGTCCTCCTGCACAGGTACCGACAACGCCAAATACTCCCGCTGAGCGAGTCCATAACACCGTGGGCTATGCCAATCCGCCGTAAGACTTCTTGACGTGACCCGCCGTCATTATGGACTGTGCTACCAAGGTATGTAAAACTTTCCAAGATCTCAATGTCCTCCCCACACGCATGAACAGACTGTACTGCTTCATCTAGTAAGTCTCCAAATACCTGGACCTTGGTCTTGAGCCAGGAGACCTCAAGTCCCAAAGGCTTTGCCTCCTCGTGCAGCGCCTCGAGAGCCATCACCAGGACCTCCAGCGACTCAGCAAAGATTACTGCATCATCGGCAAAAACAAGATCAGTGATCTTGGTGTTGCCGACGGATGCTCCACAATCACTTTGATCTACAACCTTGTCCAATACCCAGTCCATACAAGCGTTGAAAAGTGATGGGGCAAGGACGCACCCTTGCCTCACTCCTGTATTCACAGGAAAGAAGCTGGATACATCTGCCCCACACTTCACAGCACTCTCAGTCCCAGAATACAGACCAGTTATCAAACCAATAGTCCTTGCAGGAATCCCTCGAAGTCGCAGAAGATCCCAGAGTGACTCACGATGCACTGAGTCAAACGCCTTCTTGAGATCAACATAAGCTGCAAGCATCCCCTGTCTAAACTCACGTCGGCGTTCCACCAGGACACGAAGCGCTAGGATATGGTCCGTTGTTGACTTACCAGGCGTGAACCCAGACTGCTGAGGTCTCTGATGCTTCACCAGATGACTGCGAATTCATGTCAGCAATAGATGGGCAAGCACCTTGCCTGGTATGCTGAGCAGTGTAATACCGCGGTAATTGTTGCAGTCCTGACGGTCCCCTTTCCCTTTCCAGATAGGGACGACCAGCCCCCTTTTACAGTCAGGAGGAATGGTACCTGATTGCCACACGGCAGTCAGGACAGCATGCAACCTGCGGATCATGGCCTCACCCCCAGCTTTGAGGAGCTCCGCACTGATATTACAAACACCAGCTGCCTTTCCACCCTTCAACTTTGCTACAGCCTCTCTGACTTCGTCAAGAGAGGGTGCGGTTTCGTCAATGGGAGGATCGGCATCCAATGCCTGTAACCCAGTGGTGTGAAGCTGCTCAGTTGGAGGGTCCACTGTGAACAACTGCCCAAAGTACTCAGCCCAACGAGCCATCTGCCCATCCATGTCCGACACGAGGCGCCCATCTGCTGTTCGAATAGCACTCGCCCGAGAAGGAGACTTGGAACGGAGCTTCTTCAGGGCTCGGTAGGCGGGTCGGAGGTCATTAGCGTTCAAATGACCCTCGACATCCTCAGCGAGACTCCTGACATACCTCTCCTTGTCTCTCCTCAGGAGGGTTCTAGTCCTGCGTGACAGAGCCCTGTGCTGGTCCTGGTTCCCAGCCAGCCTGGCAGCGCGACTCTCCTCAATTTTCTCCAGCGTCTCCGTCGAGACAAAACCACGCCTTGACCTCGGGCGCTCCCCAATACACTCCTTGGCAGCCTGTAGAGTTTCACGTTTGAAGGTATCCCACAGTTCTACAGGATCCCCGAGAGCACCGAGCACATCAAACCGATTTGAGACTGCCACCGCATACTCATGAGCACATGTCAAGTCCTTCAGTTTCTCAAGATGAAACACAGTATGGTTACCTCTTGAGATTCTTCTGGACTTGACATGAAGCTTAAGTGTAGCAACAACAAGTCTGTGATCTGTTCCAAAGAACTCAGCACTCCGGTAAACCCTGCAGTTCTGGAGGATCCTCCAATGAGTACTAACGAGGATGTGGTCGATCTCCTTAGCTACCCCTCCAGCATTACTATACCATGTCCAGCGGTGCAGCTCTGGTCTCTGATACCAAGAACCTGCAATTCTCAACCTTCTGGACCTTGCAAAGTTCAGAAGCAGAGAACTGTTGGTGTTTCTGGTACCGGAGCCATGGGGACCAACACACAACTCGTAGCCATCTCTCACAGTGCCAGTAGTAGCATTGAAGTCACCCAAGACAATGAGTGTGTCCCGAGGAGGACACTGTGGCATGCTACCCTCAAATTTATCCTTCCTATCGGGTTGTATCTGTAAAGGCGCGATTCCACCGAGGCAACACAGGCAACATGTAGCATGCGACTTGACTGGTTTTCAACAAATATGTTGAATGCGGCTTTCAACCAGGAGACATGTTGCCTGCGACAAGGCAACATCGTTGTTGCTTGTAGCATGCTACATCCTATGTTGACTGTTGAATGCCACAAAACATTTTCCACCAATTCAACAAAAACTAAGCCAGTTGTCAACACGATGTCTCAGCAGACGGTCGCTGCTGCTGCATATCTAGTGCTGTTTCGAAGAAAAAAAAAGAAGAAAAAAAAACGATGGTGGAAGAGAGAACTTTTTATGGGCAGTAACATTGCTCAAAATGATTTTAATGAAAAATTACTGTCCGATGACCAATCACTTTTCAAGAACTTTTCAAGGATGATTTCAATTACCTTCTCGACAAAGTGAGTCCCAGGACTAGGAAGAGTGACACAAATTACCGGGAAGCCGTACCACCTAAAATCAGACTTTTAGTGACATTGCGCTTCCTAGCTATTGGAAAAAATTATACATCTCTCATGTACCTCTTCAGAATTTCTGAAACGACTATTTCAAGGACTGTGCCGGAAGTATGCCAAGCAATTATCGAAGCGCTACGAGATGTAGTTAAGGTAAGTTTACTATAAGTGTATATACTACTACTACTACTACTACTATTACCACTATTATTACTACAACAGTAATAATAATAATAATCATAATAATAATAATAATCATAATAATAATAATTATAATAATAATTATCTATACTATAATAATAAGAGGGCGGTCTGTCCGTCCGTCCGCCCGTCACAGTCACTCAACTCTACGGTCACCGCTACCAACTTTCAGGGGTCTATGATACGAGGTGATAAAAATTCATAACGAGTGATGTTTATCACATTCATAATGTGTTGTCATTTCAGTTACACCTCTCTAATAAAACCAAATTATCAACCGATATATTTATAGTAATAATAATAATAATGAGATTGTAACATGTTAATAATAATGACACTAGTAAAATGCATTCCATAAAGTTTATTCACCCGAACAATTTATCGGCTAATCCCCGCAGTGCATCTAGTTTATAGTTAGCATGGTTATGCTTGTAATCTGTTAAGCGTATATCCCATAGAACCGCAAGTTTCCTATATTCTTCTATAAATTCTACGGTTTTTTCTTGAGACCAATTCACCTTGTTGCTTTCAACATCGAATCCTTCCCACGACTGGTGGGAAGGCGTTCAACACTAGGCAACAGGCTAAATCTTGTCGCATGCGTCAGGTTATACGGCAACATGTTGCCACCTGTCGCATGCCACACAGTCGCATGCTACATGTTGCCTTCTGTTGAACTGGTTGAAACACACTTGGCGTATGCGACAATGTAGCATGCCACATGTTGCCAAAATGTTGCCTCGGTGGAATCACGCCTTAAGAGACAATCCGGCGTGGAGGAGGCCAAGGGGGCGCCCACAAGGTTCGTGGCTGGGGCAAGTTGATGCTTCCTGTCAAGAGTTGCTTGGTATGGGAAGGGAGCTTGCATGGGGACTCACGCGTGGTGACCCCCGGGAGTGACGTCGTAGGGTGTGCGAGGCGACGCGCCCCCCAGTGTATGCCCCCAATGATTGATTGAGTGGCTAAAGGTGTTGCAGATTTCAGAATTTTCTTGTTTTTGGAAAGACTTCAAATGTATAATTAAATAGAATTCTGCAATGAAAAGTAGGATTTTTCTTAATTGTTTTCAGCTTCCTGTAAAAGGAATTATCTCCTATAATTTTGAGAGTAGAAATTTATTTGGCACATCACACCTATCTATGATATAATATTTATCATTTTTTTCTTCAGATGTTTCCTAATAAGTAATTTATACATTTTTCAGGAACTGTTACGATTCAATGGACTGACTGCCACTATTAAGAGTTCACTGAAGGGGGTGAAGAAAGCAGTGAGTGGAGAAAGAGTGATGTGTGAAAAGACTGAGACAACCTACCAAGCCTTAATGATTGGGCGCCTTCCCCCCTCATGGGAGGCTCGATCTTACCCTTCCAGAAAAACTCTTGCATCTTATATTGGTGATCTGCTTCATAGGTCTGTTGAAAATTATGGTTCAGTATTCTACTCTTTTATGTGTTGGTGTGCAGACGTTCAATATGCGCAGCACACCAATGTTGTGTTCGAGTACATCAGCAACATTTTCATACACTTGTCACAATACTGTTGCCTTTTTGACAGTACTGAAAGTGTGGACCAGTGTCTCTTTATATGCAAGGGTTATGGTCTAGGAAGGCCTCTCATAACGTGATTTCGCAATTGATGAATACTTATGCTAATAGAAAAACAGGGATACATTCCACTTAATCTCATAATGCCAACTCAATAACTGTTTTGTCAAACTAACTTTGTCTGCAGCTCTACAGTTGTTTACCAAAATAATTCCAATAGCTGTAAGATATCATGTTTTATGACATTTTATGATGTGCATATCAACATACTTTATATTTCTGCCCGTAATCATGCCAAGTCTTTTCTTCAACTTACCAAGAACTCCTTCATTCATAGAAAATGTCAAAATCTTTCTGAATCGAATTCCTCTCGTAACTTCTGGCATCTAGCTAATAACATCAACAATTTTTCTTCTTCATCTTTCCCTCCTATGCTTCACCCAGATGGCTCCACTGCTGTCTCATCTATTTCTAAAGCTGAACTCTTCGCTCAAACCTTTGCTGGAAATTCCGTTCTGGTTGATGAAGGGCTTGTTCCTCCTTCTCCTCCACCCTATGACTATATTATGCCTGTTATCAAGATTCTTCATAATGATGTTTTCTTTGCCCTTTCTGGCCTAGATCCTCGGAAGGCTTACGGTCCTGACAGAGTCCCTCCTATTGTTCTCAAAAAATGTGCTTCTGTGCTTGCACCCTGCCTGGTCACACTTTTCCGTCTTTGTATATCTACTTCCACCTTTCAATCTTGCTGGAAGTTTGCTCACATCCAACCTGTTCCTAAGAAGAGTGACCGTTCTAATCCTTCAAACTACTGTCCTATAGCTTTAACTTCATGCCCTTCTAAAGCTTTTGAATCTATACTTAATAAGAAGATTCTTCAGCATCTATCTGCTCACAATCTTCTATCTGATCGTCAGTACGGTTTCCGTTAAGGGCGATCTTCTAGCTTTCCTAGCTAAATCTTGGTCATCCTCCTTTAGGTGTTTTGGTGAAACATTTGCTGTTGCCCTTGACATAGCAAAAGCTTTTGATAGAGTCTGGCACAAATCTTTAATTTCCAAACTACTCTCATTCGGTTTCTATCCTTCTCTCTGCACCTTCATCTTAAGTTTCCTTTCAAACTGTTCTATTGCAGCTACTGGTTTTTTTTTTTACGTTCTAGCCTATAGCGCCTGTAGGCATATGGAGAGTCTTGATGTTGGTCGAACTCGCCCGTTGGTGGCGCAGGCTGGATTTTTATAGTGACACCTGTGGTCTCAGGTGAAGATCTGATTTTCTACGATGTTCTTGATCTCCAGGTTAGGCGCATGCAGCCCCTAGAGTCCACCGTCACACTCGCAATCGGCAGACAGGTATATGCTGCATGTGGGTTGCTTCGGTCACTCGACGATGGCTTTGATAGTTGCTCCTTGATGAGACTTGAACTTGGGACCTTCTGCTCCCCTACCAGGCTCTTGAAAGAGTTGGTCTGTAGACGGTCATTGTTCTTCTCCTAAGTCTATCAATAGTGGTGGTCCTCAGGGTTCTGTCCTATCACCCACTCTCTTTCTATTATTCATTAATGATCTTCTAAGTCTAACTCAAAGCCCTATCCACTCCTACACTGATGATTCTACCCTGCATTTTTCAACGTTGTTTATTAGACGTCCAACTCAACAGGAACGAAGTGATTCACGGAGAGATGCCACCGAGCGCCTAACTCCTGATCTTTCTATAATTTCTGATTGGGGCAAAGCAAACCTTGTTTTGTTCAATGCCTCAAAAACCCAATTTCTTCACCTATCTACTCGACAAAACCTACCACATAACTATACCCTCTTCTTCAATGACACTCAACTATCTCCTTCTACAATGAACATTCTTGGACTATCCTTTACTAAAAATCTGAACTGGAAATCTCACATCTCATCTCTTGCTAAAACAGCTTCTAAGAAGTTAGGTGTCCTGTGGCATCTGCGTTAATTTTTTTCTTCCTCCCAGTTGCTTGCTCTCTACAGGGGCCTTATCCGCCCATGTATGGAGTATGCCTCTCATGTTTGGTGGGACCCACTCATACAGCTCTCCTAAACAGGGTTGAGTCAAAAACTTTTAGTTTCATCATCTCCCTTTTTCCGACTGACTGTCTTCAATCTTTAAATCACCACCGCAATGTTGCTTCTCTTGCTATCTTCTACTGTTAGTTTCATGCTCACTGCTCTTTTGAACTTGCTAACTGCATGCCTCCCCCTTCCTGCGGCCTCGCTGCACAAGACTTTCACTCATTCTCATCACTATTCTGTCCATCTTCCTAATGCAAGAGTTAATCAGTATCTTTACTCTTTCATCCCTTTCACTGGTAAACTCTGGAACTCTCTTCCTGCTTCTATTTTCCACCTTCCAACGACTTAGATATTTTCAAGAGAGGAGTGACAAGACACTTCCCGAACTAAATTGTCCCACCCCCCTTTCTTTCTTCTCTTACTGTCTTCTTTATAGGGACTGGCAACTAAGCGGGCTTTTTGTTACCCCTTTTTTTTTTGCCCCTGGCCGGTCCTTTGTGATGTAAAAATAAAATAATAATAATAATAAAAATAATAATAATAAAAATAATATATAAGAACTCAAGTCTTTTCCCATTTATCATAACTAGGTAAACACAACTAAAAACAGCAGGATTGTACATTTACCTTGAGCTTACTCGGAATCACAATTTACAATATATCAGTTTTTGTTTTATTGACAACTGACAGTACAGTAGTTGCATTTTTATATGATTGGAATAGAGGCACTTCATAACTTCAAAATTCACATAATATAGAGTGTATAGTCTAGTATATTTCATTTATTATGAATGCTTTTGAATTGTTTTAAATTTATATACATAAGTTTTAATTATATTTCTATAATGGTATACTTTACTATTCCTATCCAGACTGAAGTTTTTCCAACGGTGGTTAGATGAAGAGTTGCCGGACGTGTTCTGGTTTTCTGGACTCTTCTTTCCTCACACCTTCCTGACTGGAATTCGTCAGAACTATGCCCGCCACCACACTATTCCTGTTGACAGAATATATTTCCAGTTCACAGTAAGATTTAACCCACAAGTTTTTAAGATAAACATCTATACCATGCATTGGCTATCAGTGTCAATGTTTCTCAAATTCAAGCAGTCTCTATCAATCTATTAGTCTATATCGATCCACATCATTCATTCATCTATAAGTTTTTGGGATAAGATTACCTGTGGACCTTATGAGAGTGCTGGGTTGGTACTTACAGAAATGGCTTGAGTGTAGCTACTTATAGTCTATTTTTTTTAACAAGGCAAAAATTCCATTCTATTTTTAGGTCTCATGCTTAAAATTATGCCTATATTTACCTGATAATATGGTTAACTATGATAAAATACAGCTGAAATTTAGAAGAAGCGTAGTATTCCCTTCTCCTGGCATCAAATATCAGTCAGTAAGCAGCAAGGGGTCAGGATTTTTTGCTTCATTATAATAAATAGACTATAGCATGTAGTCTACTCATGCATGTTCATATCCCTTTTGAGGATGACAACAATGGGAGATTCTTCACTCCAACTGTTCATGTACTTCCTTTTTATACATTCCAGTCCTCGCATTCTTTTATCTTCTCTCATATACTGCAACAATTTGTTCCTCCCAGTTCTCGGGGAATTTGTTATCTCACCTGTATCATCTGCATTCTTATATACCCTTATTTTCTTTAGTTGAATAATGAAAGGACAGTGAGGAAGGAGGTTAACCCCTTGAAACCGAGAACGTAATTTCCATTGTAATTTGGGTACCATTAGACGATTTATAATGAATATAAGCAATATTTTATAGATATGACCTGTTTAATATCCTTGTCCATTAGCTAATTTGGTTTATTTTGTTACTTTTTCGTAGTTTTATGGCTAATAACAGACGATTTTGTATAGCAAAGGAAAGATCTGGGCGTGAAGGGGTTAAGAAAGTGCTTAGGGATAACATGATAGTTCCGACAATAACATATGTAAGTGAGACCTTTATGTAGAATAAATTTCATAGGTCTAAGATTCAAGCAGGGGAAATTATTTACATTAGGGTTGTCTGTTCTGAACCTAAAAGATGGTGAGGAATGAAAATGTTAACAGAACATTTTGTATGGCTAATGAGCTAGGATATGGGATGAATTATGAAACAGTGGTGGTGAAATGCGGCACAGATCATTTGGATACCTGGAAAGAATTATGTGAGTTAGTTGACGAGAAGGGTGAAGAAAAGGGGGGAAAGGGGAAAGGGGGGAGAAGGAAGAGAGATAACATGCGATAAATATGAGAATTTCGATAAGAAGTTATGATTAGAAGCAATAATATGAAGGTGCCTATACTGGACATTACAAAGGATATACAAGATTAGAATAGATATTGGGAGTGTGAGAAGTTGAATGGGAAGATGAGGTGTTGAATTGCCTGAGAGAGAGAGAAGGGATGCAAGAGTGAGGGGGCTAGAAGTACAATAGAAGAGGATTTGCTACCATGGCTTCTCCTTTGAGGGAGTTACAAAGAACAGGTGTCAGTATAGACAAGACTAGAGAAGAACTTCATGAATGTTTTTATTGTGCGTTTCACTGTTCTGTTCTTTTTTACTTTAAATGTCCATTGTACATCTCTTTTCCATGTTCATACCTTCACTTCCTGTATGCCTATTAATAGCTCTGCAGCTCATATTTCGTTCTTTCAACTAAAAAGCAATTTGATCCGTAACCAACAGCTAACCTGGCAGTGTATTCCTTTCTACCTTGTTCTTCCTTCCATCTTTCTTTTCTGCTTTCCTATTTCAGCTTATTACTGTACAAATTTTTACTGTTCTTTTCTTCTAAAGTTCGAGGAAAAGGTTAGCTACCCTTTTTTTTCATACATTTATCTATTACTATGTATTATTATTTTTGTTATTATTATTATTTTTTGCTGAATACCTTAAGGTGCATGTTCTCTGCTCAGCTTTTTTAGTCATGTATTATTATTACTCCTTTCTGATTTCTTCACTCAGGTGACTGTTCCCGTGGTTGGGCTTCACTTTTATGTCCATACATCACATTCATGTCAGTTTTGAAACGATTATGCTATCCTAATTATATTGATTTATCAATTAATTTTCTCTTTCTTACATCACAGTCCTTTCCTTCATCATGTGCCTTAGTGGCATTGTCATTTTATTCCCCTGCAAAGCTCTCTTACCTGCATCTTTCCCTCAGTGTTTCCACAATGCGTAGTACTTCGCATGCTGATATTAATCTTAAGCATTATTTCTCTATTCATGAGTTACAGTAATAATGTTAACCCCTTCACGCCCAGATCTCTCCTTTGCTATAAAAAATTGTATGTTGTCGAGCCATAAAATAACGAAAAGTAACTAAATATACCTAATTAGTTAGTCGACAAGGATACTAAACAGGTCATATCTATAAAATATTGCTTATATTAAAAAAAAATCGTCTAATGGTAGCCAAATTACAATAGAAATTACGTTCTGGTCCTCAAGGGGTTAAGGATAAATCATTTAACAGGTGATGAATAAGGAAGTTGCTGACATCATCCAGGAGTGTATCAGACCCAATTTTGTCGAGTTGCCACAAGTGATTGAACAGCTGCCAAATGCCACTAGGCAGGAGCAATATCACACCCAGGATACAGATGTGGAGGATGAACTGCTCCTAACTGAAGAGGAAGAGACCTCTCAGGACAAAGGCAAAGAAAATCGGGTACTAACAAACAAATCTATGAGAGTCAAATATTGTAAAAATGTAAAAAAAATATTGTATGTATACATATACAGATATGTATGCTACAGTATTGGTCTTATTTTCCTACACAGAAAGGGAAAAAATCAGGCAAAATGAGCAGAGAAGAAAAGGAAGAGGAGAGCCGAGATTATGACACCAGGGAAGATTCTTTTATTCCAAATACCAGACATGATGATGTGCTCTATCACATCATTCCAAAACAAGAACAAGGAGGCGTCTATACATGGGTAAGTTCATAATCCTATTTTGGTGAGACTCCTACACTATTTATCACATTTGGAATAGAAAATGAGTTTCTGCAGTGCATTTATACATTTTTTTCATTTAGGGATATACATAATAAGTCCAAGGAAGAGATATTTATATCAGCTGCCTATATTTAATTTCATGTGTAACATCCCTATTTACCGTCATTTCCTCATCATCGGACATTTTCCCTTTTTTTAGCATTAAATCAATCAATCCTCATCATCGGTAGGTCACTCACAAATTGTTACAACGCAATGACTGTCTTCAATCTTTTAATCACTGCCACAATGTTGCTTCTCTTGCTATCTTCTACGATTATTTTCATGCTCACTGTGGAAATTATCCACCAACCACCCTCTCAATATTTGGCAGAGTGGTGGTTTGTTTCCCCCCCCCCCTTGTGAGGGATGTATTGTCCGCTCATCAAAGGGGGTGCGTAGGGATGTATATATATAGTTATAATGGTAATGGGTATTAATTAAGGTAATTTAAGTAAATGATGAGTACTGGGATAGGATAATTGAACTTTCCCATTAGTATAAAGCATTAGCACCTTAATTTGAAACGGCTGCTCATTGGCAGTCGTCTTTTAAATTTGCACCAATTGTGGTGGTCCCCCTGCCGCCTACCTGAAAGGTGACACGTGAAATTTGTGGTGGCCGCTGCCCGCTGAGCCCACAGAAATTTAGTACACTCCTAACCCTCCGTGAGAGAACAACATCTCTTATTAAATACATACGTGCTTGTGTATATAAGTACACTTCCAGCCTCGACCGAGTTAACATCTCTTATTAAATATATACGTGGATTTGTATATAGACTCTTTGCACATAGTGTTAAAAAACAATAGGAAGTGTTAAAATACGACACAAGTGATTATATCCGCCGAGTCAAGATAACTGGGTTATGAAAACCCACCTGACGCCCATATCAAAGCACACCACTTCCGCCCTCCGCCTCTGTCCTTCACGGGCGGCCTCGATCACGTTGACCACTTCGGATAGCAAGACATGCAGTATTAATCAAGCCTACAGTCAATTCTAACCCTACTATCCACCGATAAGTATCCTAGTTAGTTGACTAGTTGGGGTATTGTGTCGGGATGAGATAGACGATGGGTTTTGTATAGGTAAGACCTCAAATTAATATGTGCTTGTAGTATAAATTTCTACACTGCTCTTCTGAACTTGCCAACTGCATGCCCCGGCCCCCTCGCCCAGGGGCCTCGCTATACAGTACAAGACTTTCTACTCATTCCCATCCCTATTCTGTCCATCTTCCTAATGCAAGAGTTAACCAGTATATTCACTCTTCCATTCCTTTCACTGGTAAACTCGGGAACTCTCGTCCTGTTTCTGTTTTTTCACTTTCCTCCAATATAAATTTATACATGAGAGGAGTGTCAAGATACCTCCCAGACTAAAATGGCCCTCCCCCCATTTCTACAATCTCATACAGTCTACTATATAGGGAATGGCAGCTGGCGGGCTTTTTGTTACTCTTTTTTTCTTATCGTTTTTCGTTTTTTTACCCTTGTGATAAAAAAAAGGAGGCTTTTATTTATATTTACAATGAAAAATATAATTTTCCTATAGTGAGAGCTAATGGTTTCTTATACCAGACTTCTATCTTAAACAACCACTATTTTATTAGTTCTTTGTACTATATGTGTATAATTTGTGATTATGATATCACAAATAACATAAATTATCCATTTTTGAAGGTTCATCAGAAACTCACTACAGGGTATCCAACAAATTTCTGCATATTTTCTATTGTGTATTTAACAGGGTTTTTACCTGGAGGGTGCACAGTGGGACCGTGAACATCGGTCTCTGGCAGAGATGTCAAAAAAACAACTGCATGACCAACTTCCCATCATCCTTTTCCAACCAGCTGTTTTGCCAGAAGGAGTTGACAACTATGGTAAGTTCACTCTTCACTGATATGAGAATGACCAGATTAGTTTTGTTAGACATATCTAAGTGGAAGATAGAATCAATCGTTTTATTTGTATTTATCTATTGGTATTCAGTTATGACTGATAGAATAATTCGATTTTAAGCCACAAAATAAGTAAAAGTTGACAAAATTGACATTAGTACTCTTTAAATGCTGTTGTTTGACAACCTCTAGAATTTGTAACATTTTCAGGTAATAAGAGCAAAGAATCATGAAATCTAGTGAATTGTAGCTAGTTAGCATTGGGAAGAATAGATTTACAATTTATCAATTTATTTAACAGACTCAGAAGGAGATGGATATTGGTGCCCAGTGTACCGTACAAGCCAGCGGAGTGGAACTCTTTCCACCACTGGCCACTCATCAAATTACATCATGGACTTGTTGCTGCCTTCCCGTCATCCTGCACAGCACTGGGTGTGTCGAGGAGCAGCCACACTCACTCAGCTTGATGATTAAATAAGAAGTGGAAAAAAGTTGCCATTACAGGATTACTTTTCTTTTGATGAGATCAAATAAATATACTTGGTAAATAATTTTTCACGTGTATGTCTATATTATACCAACCTCTTATTGATTCCTTAAATTCTGACAACACAACAATGAAACATACCAGACACAAATAAGATGAACGATGTGTTCATCCTAAACTGCTGACTTTGCTTATCCACCATTTTATTATTTTAGGGCTTGCAAGGAATCTATGGAGCTTAACCTTTCTCAGACCTATTGTGACATCCATCAGCACAGCAGCATGGCATTACACTGTTTGTAGGTGTAATGCGAGAAAGTACCTAGATGACCGCTGACCAAGCAGATATATCAGTTTGGTCTAATCGGTACCGTCGCCGACTGTGGTTTCTTTGGAAGGCGAAGTCTATACTGTGTGGGTTCGAGTCCTACCAAGATCATAATATATAATAATGGGAAATAAGATTTATTCCCCGAATTCTGATTGTTACTCTGTCAGTGTGTCTGTGAAAAGATGCTCCTGACGGGATTCATAAGGGATAATAGAGGGCCCAGGGTAATGTAGCGCTCTGTCGGTCCTGCAGGTATGCCCATGGAACATTATATTAGTTCCCTCCCA
The DNA here is from genome assembly GCA_016584305.1 of Chionoecetes opilio. Lineage (NCBI taxonomy): Eukaryota > Metazoa > Arthropoda > Malacostraca > Decapoda > Majidae > Chionoecetes > Chionoecetes opilio. The sequence goes on along the minus strand of JACEEZ010024811.1, from coordinate 267,096 downwards.
GCAAACACACCACGTGAATCCCACGTGGCGTTATGGTGAAAATCAGGACACTGATTTTCTACGTAAGGACCACGTTGAGAAGGTCCAATGAAAATACAGAACCCTACCGAGCAAACACAAAGACATTGGGCCTTACGGAGCTACGGATGTTGAAGCGATGAAGGTGACACAGGGGATGAAGGAATTATGGAATTGCTAGAGAATAGAAAGAAGTACAACTTCAGACCAGTACAACAGAAGTACAACCATTGGCGCATGTGTGTAGGCAAGTTTTGAAGCGACGAAGGTGACACGGGATAAAGAAATACACACAAACCTCGATTTCCCGGACATCGGATTTGCCGGACAAAATCCGAGGTCCGGGGATATGTCAGAGTCCCAGACATATTATTATTATTTTTTTTTTTTTTTTCCCCACGTTGAAATGCAGAGTCCTGTTCGAAATTGACGAAGTTGTCCGGCGGTCCGAGCATCTCCTGTCACCCCTGGTCAGTGTCCGGGCCTCCCGCCAGGTGGCAGCATGCTCAGCGGTCGTATTGTTTACATTTGGGCACACGACACTCACAGTTCACCTGCACAGCCTCCGTCAGTCCCCTGACTCCCACTGCCCCTGGTGCAGGAACATCTCTGAGACTATTGAACACTTTCTGCTGCCTCCCGCCAGGTGGCAGCATCCTCAGCGGTCGTATTGTTTACATTTGGACACACGACACTCACGGTTCACCTGCACCGCCTCCGTTAGTCCCCTGACCCCCACTGCCCCTGGTGCAGGAACGTCTCTTGAGACTATTGAACACTTTCTGCTGCCTCCCGCCAGGTGGCAGCATGCTCAGCGGACGTAAAAGTACACGGCGGGGTAGTTGATATTGGCGGTTGCCGAACAGTAAATACTAGAGTAGGATAAACATCTGGGGGTGGGTAATGGCATCGGACTTTTTTTTCTTTTTTTTCCAGGCTAATTCCTGGAATGTTGCGATTCCCGGACCAGTGCTCCCCCCTATTAGTCCGGGAAAACGAGGTTTTGTGTATAATGGAATAGCTAGAGAATAGATATAAGTACAACACATCGGCGCGTTTTGTAGAGGGGGGAACAAGTGCTGGAAGGTTATAAGCGACGGAGGTGGCACAGGAATTGTGGTATGAACATAACATAAGAAAATTAGGAAGCTACAAGAGGCCATGAGACCTACACGAGGTAGTTCCTGTTACTTAACTCTACCTACATCCACCTCTCCTCCCTATCCATTAATTTATCTAGACTCCTTTTAAAGACCCCTATAGACTCCGCATTGACTACCTGACGACCGAGTTCATTCTAATCATTCACCACCCTTTTCGTGAACCAGTTTCTCCCTATTTCCCTTTTAAATCTATGTTTTTCCCGCTTGAATCCGTTACTTTTTGTTCTACCTTACTTACTAGCCGTAAGAACTTTTCCTACATCACCTTTATTGTATCCCTTTAACCACTTAAAAACTTCTATCAGATCGCCCTTTACTCTACGCCTCTCAATCAATCAATCATTGGGGGCATACGCCGGGGGGGGTGTGTCGCCTCACCCACCCTACGACGCCACTCCGGGGCTTACTACGTGCGAGTCCCCATGCAGGCTCCTTTCCCATATCAAGCAGCTCACGACAAGAAACATCAACTTGCCCCAGCCACGAGCCTTGTGGGCGCCCCCTTGGCCTCCTCCACGCCGGATTGTCTCTTACAAATGCAACCTGATGGAAAGGATCGGTTTCAGGGTAGCGTGCCACATGCCCATATAGCCGAAGTTGGCGCTGACGGACTATGCATGTAATAGGCCTCGATTCAGTCTCATGGTGCAATCGCTGATTTGACATGTAATCATCCCAGCGATACCCCATGATTCTGCGAAGACACTTATTACCAAAGGCATTGATTCGTCTCTTCAAGTCGCTATTTAGTGTCCATGTCTCACAACCATAGAGTAAGACAGGGATCACAAGCGACTTGAAGATCCGGATCTTTGTCCTCCTGCACGGGTACCAATAACGCCAAATACTCCTGCTGAGCGAGTCCATAACACCGTGGGCTATACCAATCCGCCGTAAGACTTCTTGACGTGACCCGCCGTCATTATGGACTGCGCTACCAAGGTATGTAAAACTTTCCAAGATCTCAATGTCCTCGCCTCACGCATGAACAGACTGTACTGTTTCATCTAGTAAGCCTCCAAACACCTGAAACTTGGTCTTAAGCCAGGAGACCTCAAGTCCCAACGGCTTTAATTGCCTCCTCGTGCAGCGCCTCGAGAGCCATCACCAGGACCTCCAGCGACTCAGCAAAGATTACTGCATCATCGGCACGCCTCTCGAGTGAGTGTATATTTAATAGTTTCAATCTCCACTTATAACTAAAGTTACGCATCCCATGAATCGTTTTGGTCATCGTTCTCTGGACTGACTCTAACAAGGCTATATCCATCCTGTAATATGGAGACCAAAACTGAACCGCATAGTCTATAGGTTGGGTCTGACTAGTGCCAAATAAAGCTTTAGAATAACCTCGGCACTTATTCACTTCGTTGGCGAGGCTGTGACGTCATTGTAGTCGTTCAGCCACTCGGCTAGATGATGAGCAACATCATAACACCACTGCCATGCCTCGTCTTTGGATACCCGTTAACACGGGTGTAGAAATAGAGGTATATGTTGTTAGAAGGAACATAGCTAAAGTAACCTCTCTTTGGATCCCTGGCCTGAAACATATGTTACAGGTTTACTCTGAGACACTTGTTATTTTATGAGAGTATAGTTAGATTAACTTTTATCCAGATAAAGGATAATACCGTATTTGCCGGCGCATAAGACGCAGTTTTTTCCCTTAAAAAGGAATGCAAAGTTCACCCTGCGTCTAATGCGGCCATATTAGCGCATGAGAGGTCGGGCAGAGAATGCAGAACAGCCGGTGGTGTATTACTAAGGGGTTTGGAGTGATTGTTGTTGAGCAGTAGTCCACTGAGCACAAATTTGTAACTGTGTTATCAACAGTAATGCATAATACTAAGAAAAGGTTGGAGTTTAAGAGAAAACAAGAGCTGGGGCAACAAGATAGCAATTGTTGCTGCCAAGATGGCTGTGTCAGATGTAAACATCATCCACACCCCGCTGCTGCTCTCCATTGTAAAACGTCTGATATCTCGGGTCTGCCGCTTCACCAGGGATACTTCACTCGGCGACGCCCTCCGCGCACCCACCATGGGTCATTACCGCTCAGACTCCTCCCCGCACCCATGGAAAAGACAAACATCCCGCATATTAGATGTAGCCTTAACCCGCATTGGGCCACACAAGTTGACACAACAGTTTGAAGGAGATGATAGAAGGGAGGCAGAAAATGGTGATGGAATTTTCGCTGGACTGAGTATTGCTGATAAATGGAATAGTGAATCAAAGAGCGTGATAATTTTTTTTTTTTAGTGTGAACGGTGAGAGGAAGGTGTAGTATCTTGGGGAGTCTGTCTTATACACACAAGGATGGAGAAAGGGCGTCGTGGCTTTGTAGTTTATTTGACAGCGAGTCATTGTACAACGTGGGGATAAGAGGTGCGCGGCGTGTGTGTCTATGTGTGTCCTGTGGCTGACTGAATTTCCTGGCTGGTGTTGCAGTTGTGTCGGCAAGGACAAGTCAGGTCAGCGTCAGGTCACCCACTAATCCTGTTTCCAGACAGGGGGGGTGGCCTAAGCCGATGCAGGTGTGTGTGTGAGTTTGTGTTAGCGCCGCTACAGTGGTAAGCAAGGTGGGATAGGAGACAGCATAGGCCTTTGTACCACCTCGACCCCTCAATCCTCACCCCTGTACCTCTATGGATAAGGAAACTGTATGAAAGAGTGCTAGTAAAAAGGCTGCAACGGTACCTGTAGACGGGACAAAAGTCTTCCACACGGTGCACCAAGACCAAGACCCATCACGGCGCCACACCGTCCGCCTCAAGGCCGAATCACACGTACCATATCATCATGGTGACACGGCACCGTCTCATCACATCCGTTAGAATTTCTTACATTCAAACAAATAGACGTGTTACACTAAACGGTGCGCTGCTGTCACGGCTCCAATACACCACCGTCCTGTCACGTAACGGTTTCTGGGGAAGAATATTTTAACGTAATGAGACTGTGCCGTGCTGATAATTATCGTTTTCTCAAGGCTTTATGTACTGTACCCAAAACAGTGTCTCTTAGAGTTCAACTCCTCTTCTTCATCCACCAGAAGTGCTATTAATGCAAATTTCTTCAACCATAGCCTCTGAGGCACCATGTCTGCTAATAAGAGGGTGAGCAGGAATTGCCGAAAATGACGGAACCGTGGCAAATAGTGTGAATACAAGGCACGTCTGACGGAACGCTGCCGTGATTTCAGAGTGTGAACCAGCCTTCACCTGTACCTTCCTGAAGAAGACTTATCAACCCTCGTGACTGTGATAGATTCATAGGTGTAAACCAGGGCAAATATCGTCGATCCCGACAACGGTGCCATTCAACAATTACAACAATAACAACAAGGTAGAGATGGCTACCTTACAGACAGTGTTACCTAATATCTTCGTAAATATTTGTTATTGGGCAACCACCGACTTCGAGGCCGAAACTTAGTCCTCCTGAATAGTTTGATGTGTTTTGAATTAATCTGGCTCTCGTTTTTGTCGGACATCAATGTTTGTTTACATGTATGTGCAGAGAGGGGGCAACTTGCCCTCCAGGTCCGCCCCGCAAACATTGCTACGTTTCACACTGCCATATTATTGGTAATATTAGTTTTTTCTCTATATTATCTGTTACTAAACCAAACCCCACCTCTAACCTAACCTAATCTGATTTAACCAAACTTAACTTTCTGGCTGAAATAACTGTAGATTTTCGGTACTACGTGTAATTCCATTATTATTCAATTGCGCCATAGGAAATGGGGCTCAAAATACTCAGAATGAAGAAAGCTACACGATGATGTAGGTAAGAGTTCTAGGACTTTTGAAAGCCCACTACCAAAATAATACCAAAATCTATACTTCAAATATTCCACAAAGTCTAAACACATTGCAGAAAAGCAACAAAGGCATACCTACTACATTAAATCTAAGCTATATGTCATAAGTAGCAAAATATTAGAATATCAATTCGTGGGGGCATCCTGCAATATATTATGACCGATTTTGATTACCGGCCGTCATTCCCTTTACATTTTTAACTAGTATATTTTTTCGTTCACATTCACTGCACTGTGAATATTGTATGGAGGTACATGCTCATAATCATTTGCTTTCCCTTACAAATCTTTTTGTTTTTTTACTAACTTTTGATAAATTTACGATTTTTTTTTGCCCCCTCAAAAACACCATTTTATTTTTTCTAAAAACCTCTTTGTAAAATAGGGGTGCGTCTTATGCGCCGGCAAATACGGTAATTATACCTGATAAGAACCATACTCGCTTCTACTTTTTGATATGATATGTTAAGCTTTTGAGTAACTATTATTGTAAGTTTTCTCATGAAAGCTAGTGCCTCGATGTTGCCTGTAATATGTATCAGGGCACAGTTAAGCTGTAAAACAGTGAAATAAGACAGATGAATAATAGAGGGGTTACAGTATTTCGCGCAAAAAACCGGCAGCCGGACCAAAGGGTTTACCGACAGTTTTCGCTGGGTAACTCCCAATTCAAGTTCAAGGTCAATGAGGCAAACAACCTGGGCAGGGATGCTCGAAAATCCCTCGTAAGGACAACTTATGAGTGTATGGCTACAATAACCTTACGAGGGTAGGCTGAGGTTGATGCTCGTACCGAGCCGTCACTCCCGTACGGTGATCGTTGGCCTCTGGGTGGGGAATATGAGGGATATTCTAGGGTTATGTGTGGGGAAATTCTGCTGACCAATCACAGAGCAGCGCCTCGCATGAACGCGGCCTTATTTGGCCAATCACCCTGCTCTCAGCTGTCAGGGAGCCCGATAAATAAATTTAAAGAGACACTTCATATGCCGCCAGACTGTTACGATAATACATTGCCGCCATATTAGCCTTTCAGCGTAATATTCTCCCGCTGAATATTACAGAGACGTACCCAGGATATACCTTGATGCGCTGATCCTAGGTTCGAGTCCCGCGTGCCCGAGATTAGCATCTATGGACCACTGTGGCCCGCGCCGTACCCGTGGCCGCAGCGGTACTCCGTTATAGTGGATGAGAACTGCGCGTTCGCTCTTTAGGTCAGACAGACACACTAGGGGGCTAACACCTCACTCTGACACACTTGTGTTGTGTGTGTGCGTGTGTACGTCAGGCATTTGACACCACTACCACCGCATCATTATAGCGGCCAAACTTGTATGATGAACTATACGTTTTAATTCAAGAAGTCGACCGATATATATATTTAATATATTAGGTTTGCCCTAATATGAATTTATTACAAGTATAGGTATTGTATGTTAAATATGATATATATGGAGTCAATGATGCAATAAACACATCACATTTCAAACAGACAAGCATGAAATGGCTCTATAATACACAATAAATGTAATGCCCGGAAATTCGGAGAGACAGGATGGAAACTCCCATCATACGATTCCCGGGTTATGTATCTGTAAGAAGGAAAAAGGTTTCAATAACCATATGTTTGGTCTGGGGCAAGTTGTCGCCTAGGTCCAGTATATGGGGGAACAGGTTATACTTATTATACTAAGGCCAATCAAATCTTTTCTGTTCTCGTAATATTTATCTTTCGTCCGTCTTTCTTTCTTTCTCCCACTTCTATCTCCCCCCCCCCCATACACTCAGAATACGAGTCCAAATGCGTGGGACATTTATTTCGCGACCGTCAATAACTGGTAGAGTCAAAACTTTTCATCCTCCCCTCACCCTCCTGACAGATCGAAAAACACTCTTAGATTCTTAATGTCCTTCAAAACAGACACAATAGGGACAGATTACGTTTATAAATGGGTGGGTTAGTCGAGTTATTCGCTAAATTAAAAGTCGACCAAACTTCTACTCCGACTCCTCTTACCCCGTCACTCTATAAAACGCGTTCGTGGGCTTGACCAAAAAGGGAGAACACCTTTCCCCGGATATTAGAATAAAGGTATTCAATTCTTCTATATCAAATTAAAAGAACTGCATTATAGGCAGCCATTTCATATGTATACTTGCTTCGTTAGCTTATTAGAGTCATTCGAAGTCTTATATCCCCTTCAAGGGAAGTCTCATAAGTATCCGAACATTTCTTTTTTTTCCCGTTTCTCATCCCAACCTCGCCTTGGTATACCACGAGGAGGTCAGTCGTCTCTCCACTCCTTTCGTAAGATATGCGGTAACTCGCCCCTATTTCCCCCCCCCTTCTTGTTATAATATATCTATCTATATATCTATATATAGGTACAGTTGTTTGGGTTTCATTAACGCATAGGGAGCTTGGCCTGTCCTTATAAGTGTTATTAAAGAGTCGTCTCTCCACTCCTTTCAAGGTACTGGCGAATGTTTCTGCCGGGAAAGAAACCAGGCCACATGGTACAGTGAATCACAAACCAATCCATTACTCTCACATTTTCTCTCCTATATATATATTCCATGTATACTTACAGTGCTCAGTTGATACGGACATAGATGGTAGTTTCTAAGAATATAATTCAGTGAGGTAGGTTATGGCTCTGTAGAGCTTTCCTGCGCCAAATTAGAGTTATACATGTATCTAGGTTCTCAAACAAGAGAAATAACTTTTCGTGGTGAATAAACCGGATGATGTTTAAAGTATAGCTTCTTGTGTTTATTGCAAAAAACCCAGGTGATTATTCCCTTGTTATGGAAATACTTCCCCACGTCTCAAAAAGAGTTTCAGCCTGACTCGGTGTAATAATAAGTACCCACCCCGACTACCAATAATTCTCATATAGTAAAATCGTGTTCAGGGAGTAAACCATAGAACTACTCGCCTGGACTGGTGGCAGCATTTCCCCTTACTAAACCCGAAATTTATCCCAATTCAGTTGTGACGAGGAGATTTTATTAGTCAATGGAGAATTATCTCAATTAATATTTTCCAACCCACAGGTGTCAGTAACTTAAAAACCCTGGCATCACATAAACATAAAATATAGTGATACAACTTGTATTTTGTTGTTTGTTGATGTCTAGTCGCTTCATATCTCACTCCCGTATAGTCCTGGCTCTGGGGGCGAGTTCGTGTACATGGCTCTTTTAGAGCATGACCCTAAATTTTATTGTTATATATGTCAAGGCCGTCAAAAAAAAGTTTGGGTAACACTTTCAGATCAGGTACAGTTTTTCCGCAGAGCCCGTTGAAGATTTTTGGTCGAGCGTCCAGAACAGAAAATGACGATATTGTAGTTTCATGCAATAACCCACCATCAGGTCCACAAAAGTTATTCATTGTGATTAATTATCAAGCCTTTGATAGTACTAACAACATTTTATGACTATTCAGACACATAAACCTCGGGTTTCAGTGCGAAATAGCTAAAGTGTTAGTGATTTTAGTCCAAAAATCCTTCGAGTTTGAAAATGCCTCTATGTTTGAAGGCTCGACACAAAGTCAATATTATACTTAGAACTGTCATACTTCTCCAAAAGTTTCCTTATCAAGTCCTCTGACAATTTCAATTCGCATATTGGTTAAAAAAATTAAGTATGGTGGCGAGGGAGACAAATATAACCGAGAGTCAACCTTAACTTAAGTTGCCGCGTTTAGCTGCGTTTAGCGATTTCGGTCAAATGATCATATCTCTCCAAATAATTGTTTTAGGAAGTAAATGTTGGTATCTATATGTATGTTTTTGACCCTAAGGAATTGATTGACACTATTTTTAAGTTATTTGGAGTTGATTTAGTTATCATAATGCCAAATTGTCAAGTTGTGAGCCTATAACAAGGCAACAAATGGAACACCACACTAATTGTGAAAAGTTTATTGTTCACAATAGACTACAAGGTTAATTATTTATCATCAATGACAACATTACCATGTAAAGCGAGCATGTAAAGCAGAGCAAAGTATCAATCTTTCCTCTAATGCAGCGATGGAGTCATCGGGCATGCCAGCAGAAGCAGTATGTGGCCCAATGGGACCTGATTACCACGAAATGATGGCAGTGAAGAACCTGCATCGTGAAAATGCTAGCGTAGTAGATATTACTCCATGAGTCGTACAACCACCACCAGTCATCACAAACTACCACAATTCGTAATGAATCCCATGTCCAGGCAATGGTCAGATTCATAAAGGAGAAGGGTTCGCCATTCTCCCCTAGATGTTCCACGACGCTGCAAAATTTTGTGACACGAGAAATCATGGCACAAGACATCAGGAACGACCTGCTGAATGCCTTCACGAAAGGAGAGGATACTTACCAGAAATTCCGCCTCGAAAGATTCGATCATTCGTAATGAATCCCATTCATGATCGAATCTTTCGAGGCGGAATTTCTGGTAAGTATCCTCTCCTTTCGTGAAGGCATTCAGCAGGTCGTTCCTGATGTCTTGTGCCATGATTTCTCGTGTCACAAAATTTTGCAGCGTCGTGGAACATCTAGGGGAGAATGGCGAACCCTTCTCCTTTATGAATCTGACCATTGCCTGGACATGGGATTCATTACGAATTGTTCAATCTTGTGGAAAGAGAAAGGACAACGAGGATCAGTGACACAATTCACCGAATGAATATGAAAACAATGAAAAGTAACAGCAGCAAGCCAACGAAGACTATCAAGAAGACAGTAAAAGAGATGAACATGGCTGAGAAAGCCATCGAAATCACCCGTGATCGTGGCCTAACCACCGAGGATCTTTTGAAGTATGATGTATCACCATCCCCACTCTGTTCACTGAGGACGGGCTGATGACCAAGCCAGAGAAAAGTCAATTGATCAAAGAGATGGAGAGTCATCTCAAGCCTGACGATTACAACTATGTACATCAAACAAACAGTGCGTTTGTTATAGATGTCATGGCCAATGTTCGCAAGGTTCGTGTGACCGATATCTAGCTGTAACTTCCACGAGCTCGTTTCGCGCTTACTGTCATTCACAGAGGCATACCATCAGTTTGGGAGATGTGACTACGTGTTCGACATGTATTCTGATGAGCCCTCGGTGAAGGATAGTGAAAGAATGAGGCGCACGAACACGATTCCCATCGAACACAGCTCAATCGATCCAAAAACACCACTACCGAAACAGATGGAGACATTCTGGCCTTCAAGCAGCTACAAGCTTCTTCTAGAAAAACTGATCTATGGCCATCTTCAGCAAAACACTCCTGATACTCGACAGTATCCGAGTATTATCGGCCAGTTGACCAGAGAAGACGACAACTGGCAGTGTGTCAGGGTTCACGGCGGTCGAGAGACAATACTAGCTCACCTTCAATCTGAATACGAAGAAGCCGATCTTCGCATTCCCATTCATGTGATGGACACGTTACAGGCAGGACACACCATTTGTGTAGTTATCTGCAATGATACAGACGTTATTGTGGCACTACTGTACCATATGTCTGTCTTCCTGCAACATGGTCTGTCACAGTTATGGGTTCGAGCTGGGGTAGGTGATACCACTCGGTATGTGCCCCTTCACGTATTGTTCAAGCGGATGGGTGCCCAACTTTGTGCAGTTCTGCCGGCTCTGCACAGCCTTACAGGGTGCGACATCACGAAAAATTCGAAAATTGCGAAAATTTCCGCTTTTCCTCTCTCTCTCTCCGTCGATAGGGAGAAAGCGTGGGAAAGATCGATCTTTCCCACGCTAAAATAACACGTGCTCCAGTCGCAGCACGGCCCTGACTGGTCGGCGCCAGGCTTGGACCCTTCGGCGACGAGTCCCAGCACGAAGCCGACTTTTTCCGTTATATCTTTAAGGCGCAGACCCGCCCCGAGTGTATAAGTGTATAGCGCATGCACCACACAGTCGGGACCCCCCGCGCGCCGCTTCACGACTCCCACGACCCAACGGCGACGGTCTGGGCCTGACGCCGACCCACATGACGACCGGCGCCAACACAGCATGACTCAGCAAGTCGTGACTGGTCGCCGTCGAGTCGTGAAGATGTGAACGGGGTTTTATTTAGCGTTTAACTAGTCCTTATCAATGACAATAATGCATTTTAAATAAGGTATCGTCCCAGTGTGTGCATTGACATGCATAGCATATACTCGGTTAACGTATATAAAATACAAGAAGCCTGAAAACAACAACCTAGATGACTCTATTGAGAATCTTGAAAGTTGACTCGTGTCGACTGAACGAGTGTACGCGTACGATACTCTTGAGTTGTTGATCTCTCCGATCTCTCGTCAGTCGTCACCTCTTTCTCTCTCAGCTGAGTGACTCTCTCTCTCTCATTTATTTCGAGTTTTTATTCTTTAGATATTTAATTTTCACTCCTTAATTTATTTATTCATTTTCCTTTTTCCTTTTTTTTTTTTGTATTACCTTTTTTTTCCCTCAGACCGGCCCACACGACCCAGCTGCCCAGCGGGAAATGTCCCGTTTGTCCCTATGGCCAGTCCGCCCCTGGTGTAATGTGAACACAGGCTCCCCGCGACCACCACATATTGCTGGAGCAGTGATGACGTCACTGAACTTGAGACGCGCGTCTCAGCTCACATTATTCGGAGCTCCCAATTCTTTCTACGTAGCTGCGGGAGTTGCGGGGCGACGTCACTGTGACGTCACTGATCGCCACGCCCACGTAGACACGGACAGCAAATACGTGTAGTGTGAACCCCGCCGTAGCCTCGCGGTCCCGTAGCAAGGGAGAAAACTGTTTGAGCATCACCCGTAGAGGCGCTACGAGGTAAAAGCCTCGTAGGGTAATACTTACGGACCCGTAACTCTTTTGAGCATCTCCCCCCAGCTGGGGTGCGTTCACTAAGGCATTTCGTACGCCACAAAACGCTACTGTACGCCTTACAGAAAAACGAATTGCTATTCAGTTTTCTCTCCCGCACACCGACTCGAGGAGTTTGGGCCTACTCGCGAGGTATTTGCATCAAGAATCTTGAAAAAAAATTGTCCATCTTGATTTGATTCTGTCCTCACGCGCGCTTTGAAACATGTTTTCGGACTTGATATGGTCCACATTCAACATTGCTCCAGAGGTGTTTTCGATATTCAAGTGCAACTTGAATAAAATGGCTTCTTCCTCCGTATCTTTACAACTTTCCCACTACGGACATTATCTCCCTCGAAATGCAAGTACCGTGTAAGATTAGGACATTAAACAAATAGAAGGAAGTGTGTTAGGTGTGGCAGGAGAAACACATATGTAGATACCCGGGTAAGCATTAGTGAAACATGAAATATCGGTACGCTATTAATCTGTGGCTTGGAGGTCCTCTCCTCTTCGATATTTTAATTGTTCCATATGTGACTTGTTATGGAAGATGAGATGCTTAAATAAGTTGAATGAAGTGAGTTAGGTGTCATAGATGAAGTACACTTAGGAAATACTGACGTGAATATCACAAAGACACGATATTAGAGCTCCATGTTATTGTTACGCCCCCGTAACTTACCAAGAGCAGTTTACACTGTACTGGATCCGGCGTGAGTCTGGTGGATCCAAGGACGACTTACTTTAGGCAACTGTCACAGACACTGGCGAAGGAAAGATGCGTCTCCTTAAAACCATTTATTACATCATGGCAATCCATCTGCAGCCCTCTGGTTCACATGGAAAGCTGGGAAGCGCCCGACGCCCCGCCCCGGGCCCTTGGGAGGGCCCGGGGCGGGAAAGGGGGTGGCTGTGCAACGTCGCGACGCACTGGGCACCAGCAAGAGCGACGAATCCATTCGCCGCCGGCTGGGCCCAACATGGCAAGCCAGGAATCGCCCGACGCCCCCCGTCCCGGCCCCTTTGGGGAGGGTTCTGGACGGAGGGGGGGGTGGCTGTGCGACGTCTGCGACCCCACTGGGCACCAGCTTGACGACGAATCCACCCCGCCTCTCCGCTGGTTCCACGTGGCGGGCCCAGAAAAACGCCCGACGCCCCGACCCGGCCTTGGGAGGGTCCGGGCGGGGGTGGGGGGGCTGGGGCGACACCTGCAACGCCCCTGGTACCAGCAGAGTGACGAATCCATCCGCCTCCCGCCGGCCCCACGTGGCAGGCCAGGAAACGCCCAACACCCCGGCCCCCGACCCCGGGGAAAGGGGAACGAGCGGGGGTGGGGGTAAAGCAAGGGCCCCCGGGGGGAATAGGCGAAACCCGCGCCCCATTAAAATGGGGCGTAGGCATAACACCTCAGTCACAGACAAAAAGCTGAAAAAAGTACACACTGCCGGTCCCAAACGAGGGAATGAGGGGGAATGACACCCATCCCCGTGAACCCTCAGAAAGGATTACGAGGCAACAGCGAACGGGTAAAAACATCAAAACCTCCCCACACCCCATCGAAAAACACGAAAACTAGCAGGTGCTCACCATATCACAACCCAGAGAAGAAAACAACACGTGGTAGCAGGAGACGGCAGGCAGGTGTTAGTCGATGCTGGCAAAAGAAGAATGACGAGCTGGCAGGCGAGGCCACTGGCCTCGGCGGGGTTGGCACGGCGTTGCCAGACGTGTGTGATTCTTTCGCTTTCAGATCTGAGTGTAGCCTGGTTTATTAACCAATGTGGGATTAGGTTGCCAGTATACCCAGGTTTACCCTGGGTGGCGATCTTTCCTAACTTATTAGCTTAGTGCACTAGCTCTAAGGCAGAGGATATGAGATGCGCGAGAGACATCTTGCGGCTTAGCGTTGAAAATCCTCATTGTGTAGGGTAGTTTGGTCCTGTCGTAAAATAATACCGAACTGAGTAGTACTCTGAGTTTATCTCTGAAGTGATGAGTGGCTAGTGCTTCTTATAGGAAGGCACAGGTAAAGCAGATGGTGGAAAAGCGTCGTAATGGGTGGATGACAGCGTGATGTCGTGAGGGGCCCAGGTTTTGTTTTTGTTGTTGTTGAAGGGCAGTGATGTCGAAATGGACGATATTCGCCCTGGTGTACAGCCGTGAATAATCACAGTGGGGACAGTTGATTAGTCTTCCTCAGGAAGGCACAGGTGAGGCGGACGACGGTGGGGCGTCGTGATGGGTGGACGGCAGCGGCGGCCAGCAGGGTGGGCACTGGTAGGGTACGCCGTAGGTCCAATGAAAAGTGAAATATAGATTATTTCGAATTTGGCAGGGTGTTTTCTTATGTAAAATTGAATTTTAAGGGTGGTTTGTTCTCTTCAACTTTTTTGGTTTGAGCACTTCTTGCTATGCAAAAATGGACTTTTATATTTATATCAAAAATAGTTTTAAAGTGCGATTTTGCATAGTAAAGATTGCTCAAATAAAAAAATGGAATGAGATAAAATCGTCTTAAAAATTTCATTTTACATAGGAAATTGGCATGCCAAAGTTGAGAAAAAGATTTTTGTTATAGGGCGTACCCTAACCAGGGTACCAAAAATAGTTGGATTGGGTTACGATGGGAGGAAGGACAAGACCAGCGTGATTGTGCCCGACAGCTATGGGAAACTGCACCCAAGGTTGATCAGGGAGGAGCATGTGTCAGGACAGAGGAGCCATCTGGAAGGTCCCTTTTGGAAACTTTGTACCAGAGGACCCGGTGCCACCTGAGAAGCCTGCGTTCAAGGTGGGTCAGCCTCTGCTCTGCTGATGACATAACGACTCCACCGACTCACTGATCGTACTGCAAGGTGACTCAACTAGGGCCAAAACGGGGTGGAAGGGTGGTACTCACGCCCATTTGGAGAAAATGCTGGGACGCAAACTCTTCTGGAGTATATGGGTTGCACACAACGAGTTGCCCCTGCGCCACCTTATCACCAGCATCGACGGGCCTACCTCATTGACACTTTGGCTTCACGGGTCCAGTGTGCAGTCTGCTGGGCCAGCGTGAATGAGATGCGTACCCAAAGCAGAGTTCAGAGGGGGTGCCAGGCGTGAAGATCTCACGGAGATACCGGAGTATATCCTGGTCAACATGTCCACTGACCAGTAGGTCTCCTACCAGCTGGTCCAGGCTGTGAAACGGGGCGTTCTCCCGTCCCAGCTACAGGAGATCAAGTGTGGCAAGGTGTCCCCCTCCAGATGGCTCACCACAGCCAGTCGCTCGTGTACATGTGGACCAGAAAGCATGGACTGACTGGCAAAGAACTGAAACACCCTGGAAATCCTAGTCAAGTACTGCCCGCAGGTGTACTTCAAACTCTACTACGACATCAAGGTTCACCACAGACTAGAGGACGGGCCCCAAGCACATCCTCACCCCAGCTCAGAGTGATGAGGTCGCAGCCCAAAAAGGTCCAAACAGCTGTGACCTTCTACGTGCGGACAGGAGCATGGTTCGCAACTCAGAATGTGTCCTCCTCTCGCTGATGGAGAGTCCCGAGTGAGGACGACCGCAGGTTCGCCGTGACCCAGATTTTTTAAGCTGAGGGCTGGCGAGGAGTATGGGGACACCAGTGTAAGACCTCGCATTACACCCAAGCTAAACTTGTCAGCCACCAGCTTGCAGGGCACTGATCACTGGCAGCCTGGCCAGGTGCACGAGCCGGGGATTCACCTGTTCACTGTCCGGGGAAACAGATCCAGGAGATCCTGGTCAAGCCCTACGAGGTTCCTGAGTTCTCTATCCACACTCAGAGCACCGAAAGAGTCGTGAAGCAGGTGACAGAGGCTGCGGCAGCAGTGGTGGGGCAGCAGGCCAGAGACGGGTTCATCCGGGCTCGGCCACCACCGGGGGGACCATGCCCTGCTTCAGGTCTAAGAAGACATGATGGGGCACGTTCTAGCCAACGTAGAGGCTGTGACACTGTGAGTAGTGCCTGATGAACCCAACTGATCAGAAAGAGCTTACCACGCTAGTCATTTGGAACTCATATTGGTGCATGATGCAATACACAGGACCAACGGACACTGTACTATTTAAGCATTATTCGATAAGGGTGCAATATAAAAGTGCGATTTTGCATAGTAAGAATTGCTCAAATGCAAAAATGAAAATAGATTAAATCGTCTTAAATTTCATTTTACAATAGGAAATGCATGCCAAAGTTGAGAAAAAGAATTTTTTTTAAAATACGGCGTACCCTATGGGCAGGTCAAAGGTGGTGACGTTCAGGGCGATGAGGTGACCACGTAGAAGTTGTCGGTGGGAGTGGAAGCGGGGACACTGCAGAAGGAAGTGCTAATCGACTCCGGGACGTTCCTGCCCCAAAGGGGCAGAAACGGGTCGGGCGTGAGCTGCAGACGATGCAGGTATGCTGTGAGTGTTGTGGGGACCGATCCTCAGGCGGGTGAGGGCGTCATCCAAGACGCGGGATGTTTGTCTTATCCATGGGTGCGGGGGGAGTCTGTGCGGTATTGACCTATGGGGGTGGCACGGAGGGCGTCGCCGAGCGACCTATCCCAGGCGGAGCGGCAGAAAACTGGAATCAGACGCTTTGCGGTGGAGAGCGGCAGCGGGAGAGGGGTGTTTGTTTACCTCGGAGGGGGCCATCTTGGCAGCAGCATCAGCAGCCTCATTGCCCCGGATATTGCAGGGGGAAAGGCACCCACTGCAAGGTGATCTTCCAGCCCACTGAGATGAGGAGAGGAGTAGCCGTTGCAGGGAGTGAACCATGGCAGTGGAGGAAGCCGGGCGACGGGAGAGGAAGAGATGGAGGGAGGAGAGAGAGTCTGTGTAGATCACAGCTCTGGCCGGGCGTAGGTGGTGTCAAGGTAAGACACAGACTGGCGAATAACGAAGAGTTCTGCCGTCAGAACATCTGTTTCAGGGGGCACCTGCCACGTCCTGCAGATGTTGGAGCGAGGGTCATAGACGGCAGCGCTGTAGATGGAATGTGGGGAGTGAGAGCCGTCAGTGAAGATCTTCAGGGGGTTTGGTGGAAAAGTGACATGTCGATTTTGACGGAATAAGAAGCTGCCAGGACGCCAGCTGAGTGTTTGGGGGGAAGATCGGGGATAGTCAGGGCAACCAACGGGGAAATGTCCAGCCAGGATGGGATCGGGAGTGTGGGCTGATGGGCTGAGTAGGAGGTGGTGGCAGGTTCAGCACAGAGTGGGCCAGCAGTGCACGGACCAGTAGAGGTGCGGGCTCCAGGAAGCCAGACTGGAGTGTGAGGATCCACACCAGAGTTGGCAGAGAGAGTGACGAGGGGTGGGATGGTGGCAGGGACATGATGTGGGGGTACTGGCTAAACAGGATCTCCCTCCTGTGTACCTGCAACGGGGGGTTTGCCGCTCTCAGCGTGTAGGGCGATGACGGTGAGGACCTCATTGCCCCCATGGAGATCCTCAGGGCCGCATTTTGCAGGACGTCCAGTTTCCTGAGGGTGGAAAGGGCTGCTGAGCCATAAAACAGCTGCCATAAGACACCTTAGATCTGATGGCCGCCTGGTAGTAGTGCAAAAGGAGATCACGACTGGCCCCCCAGCGGACACCAGCCACCCGCTTCATGATGTTGAGGCGCCTGTTGCAGGTGGTACGGAGGTACTCAATATGAGGAGACCAGGTCAGGCGGGGACCATCCCGCCCCATTTCCCAGGAAGGTGTGGACCTGGTGTAAGGCACCGGGGAGCCACTAAGGGTGACAGTGGGTGGGGAGCGGACAGACTTGAGGGTGAAGCACATAAGGGAGCTTTTGAGAGCATTAATTGAGAGACCCCATGTCATCACCCAGTCAGTTAATGTAAGCTGCCTCCTGCAAGCATAGCGTGCCTGGGCTGAGTGTTGGCTTGCTGATGATGGTAATGTCGTCTGCATAGATAAGAAGGTGAGAGTGGGGAGGAATGTGGAGGTCTGAGAGGAGGACATTGAACAGCAAAGGGGTGAGGTGGAACCCTGCGGCACTCCTCTCTGCATTGGACGGGAAGGAGAGGTGGAGGCACCAACCCCCAACCTGAAAAGACCGGCCTGACAAGAATGACCGGAGCCAGGCGAGGGTGGGCCCGTGATTCCCATGGTGCCAACTTACGGAGGATGCCTTCGTGGGACGCAGAGTCAAATGCCCCCCTCTAGATCTACAAAGAGGGAGGTCATGACCTCCCTACCCCGGTAAGTGTCACAGATGTGATACTCCAGCTGCGCCAGGACATCTAGGGTGCTCCTGCGGGCCCGAAGCCACACTGCACCTCTCTCAGGAGATGGCCGTCCTCCAGCCACCAGGATAGGCGAGTGGCCCCCCAATCGCTCCAGGAGCTTAGCCACGCAGGAGAGGAGGAGCGATAGGGCGGGATGTGGACGGAATGTTGGGTCCTTCCCGGGTTTGGGGATGGTAACAGGGTGGAGGATTTCCAGTACGTACCCAGCTAACCATCACTGGCGGGCCGACGTAGGCGTAGAGCGGCGAACGGCGGCCGCCGGCGGCAAAATTTTCCTCCGTCAGCCCTCCGGAGGCTCGCTGGTGTATTTTCAGACGGGATAATTTACTATGTTGAAAAATTAATGTACAGAATTTCAAGAATTAAATATTTCTATGTGTAAACATTTTGAAAAACAGTTACAAATTTTCTTGATGTAGTATTACATCAGTAGTGACAAGCAGCGGCAGCTTGACGTCAATCCTCCTGAGGCCCGCTGGGCGCGGTACGTTTTGTAAGTGAAATATTCATTCAATTATATATATTAATCAGTAATATACATAGTATCTCAATACGGTACCATCACTTTATTAGGCCTGTTCAACTATTAAAATTGTTATAAAAGTTTTTTATAATTAGTTTATAGAAATTAAACATATTTCAGTTTTCCTTTTCAAATAAAATTTACCCACAAGCTGGCAGCCTGGCAGGGTGCACGAGCCGTGCATCACCGTTCAATGTCGGGGATCAGAACCAGGATGAGTGAGATCCTGGTCAAGCCGTCCCGTACGGTTGTTCCGGAGTCTCTATCCACACTCAGAGGCACCGAAAGATCGTGAAGCAGGGAGGGTGACAGAGGCTTGCGGCAGCAGTGGGGGGCACAGGCCAGAGACGGGTTCATCGGGCCGGGTCGCACACCGGGGTGACCCATGCCCTGCTTAGGTCTAAGAAGGACATGATGGACACGTTCTAGTGCCAACGTAGAGGCTGGTGACACTGTGATGTCAGTGCCGCTGAACCAATGATCAGAAAAAGAGCGTACCACGTAGTCATTTGGAACTCATATTGGTGCGCATGAGCAATACACAGGACCCCAAACGGACCACTGCGGTACTCATTTAAGCATTATTCGATAAAGGTTGCAATATAAGAGTGCCAATTTTGCATAGTAAGAATATGCTCAAAATGCAAAACATGGAAGGAGATAAAATCGTCTTAGAATTCAACTTTACATAGGAAATTGGCTCATATGCCACAAAGGTTGAGAAAAAGAATTTTTGTTATACGGCGCCGCACCGTAATAGAGATATATACAGATAGAGATATTTATATATATATAGATATAGACTTATAAGAAAGAAGTATAGATATAGTATAGATATCTAGATAGATACATATGTGTATATATATATTAGAAAATATATATAGATATAAATATATATCTATAAGATAATATATACTTTCTCTCCTCTAACTCTCAGTCGCGTTCTCTTCTCTCTCTATCTGTTCTCTCTCTCTCTTTCTCTCTCTCTCTCTCTCTCCTCTCTCTCTCTCTCTCTCTCTCTCTCTCTCTCTCTCTCTCCTCTCTCTCTCTCTTCTCTCTCTCTCTGTCGGTTGTATCAGATATATATATATATATAGAGATATGAAGATTTATGTATAATATATATATATAATATATAGATATATATATATATATATATAGATCTGAGAGAGAGAGGAGAGTGAGATGAGGGGAGGAGAGAGGAGGCTTGGAGATAGAGATTGAGGAGAGAGAGAGAGAGAGACGAGAAGAGATGAGAGAGAGAGATGAGAGAGAGAGACGACTGGAGAGTGAGGAGATGAGAGGAGGAGAGAGAGAGGAGAGAGGACGAGAGAGAGAGAGAGGCAGAGAGAAGAGAGGAGTGGGATGAGGAGGGAGAAGAGAGGAGGAGATTTTGTGAGGAGGGAGATGGAGGATGAGGGATCAAGGGAGGATGAGATGAGAGGAGAAGTGAGAGGAGATGAGATGGATTTTATATGTAGAGAGAGAGAGAGAGAGAGATGAGAGAGAGAGAGAGATGAGAGGAGAGAGAAGAAGATGAGAGAGGAGATTGAGAGGAGAGAGACGAGATGACGAGAGGAGAGAGATGAGAGTGAGTGACGAGACAGAGGAGGATGAGAGGAGAGAAGTTCCCCGAGGAGACAGAGAGAGAGGAGAGTGAGAGAGAGAGAGAGAGAGGACCCCCGAGAGAGAGGATTTGGAGGAGAGGGAGGAGGAGATGAGAAGAGAGGAGTGAGAGAGAGAGAGAGAGAGAGAGAGAGATAGAGAGAGAGATTGATGAGAGAGATGAGAGAAGAGCGAGATGAGAGAGAGAGCGAGGACGTGAGAGAGAGTAGTGATTTTTTGAGGAGAGAGAGAGAGAGAGGTTTAGAGAGGAAGAGCCGAGGAGAGGAGGAGTGAGAAGAGTGAGAGCAGAGAGGAGGAGGAGACGAAGAGCTGAGAGATAGATACCCAGAGACGAGGAGAGAGAGAGAGAATATGGAGAGTGAGAGAGAGAGACTGAATGAGGAGAGAGAACGCGACTCTGAGACGAGAGGCGAGGAAATATTAAATATTATATTATATATATAAATTTACTAAATATATATATATATATATAGTATATATAGATATATATATATATATATATATATAATATATAGATATATATATATTATATATATTATATTATATATTATTATATATATATATATATATATTATATATATATATATTATATATGTATATATTATCTATATATATATATATATCTAGATATAGATATAAGATATATTGCCAATACGCTTTTCGATTTCCTTACATCATGAGAAAAAAAGGATAATATAGGACATTACAAATACCCGATGCCCCTTTTTACTATATCAATGGCATAATTCGCACTCACAAAGTTCGGATGGTGGTAGTGAGTGGTAGGTCATGTGTTGTTGTCTTACTCTTTCAAAATTTTATTTTTTCCTCATTTTTTGTTCATGATTTATCTCCCTTCCCTTCTCACGGACTCACCCATGCTTCTTGTATTGTTGCCATTAAAAAAAATGTGTTTGTAATTGTATAAAACTTTTTTCTGCCACTACGGTAGTCGGGATGTAAGAAAAGACGAGAGAGAGAAAGGAGAAAAAGGACTTGTGAGAGACAACCGAGATGAGAGAGAGAGAGATAGATAAATATATATATATATATATATATATATATCAAATATATATATATATTATATATATATATATATATATATATATAGAGAGAGACGTGAGAGAGAGAGGATGGAGGAGAGAGTGAATGAAAAGAGTGATGAGATGGAGAGGAGAGAGAGGAGAAGAGGAGAGAGGAGACGAGAGACGAAGAGGAGAGGGAGAGAGGCAGGATGGAGAGAGAGTGGTGAGCGAGAGATGAGAGAGAGAGAAGGGGAATGAGGAGTGAGGGAGAGAGTAGAGATGAGAGAGAGTATGCAAAGAGTGAGAGAGAGAGAGAGAGACTGAAGATGAGAGAGGACGAGATCTGAGGAAGAGGACGAGTAGATGATGCAGAGGGTGGGAGAGAGAGAGAGGAGAGAGATGCGAGAGAAGGAGGAGAGAAGAGGAATGAGAGGAGAGGGAGATGACCGAGAGAGGATGCGACGAGGGGAGATTGATGATGAGAGAGAGAGAGAGATGAGGAATTGGAGAGAGATGGAGCAGAGAAAAGAGAGAGGGAAGAGAGAGAGAGAGAGACGAGAGATGAGAGAGGTTGAGGGGGAGAGAGGGAGGGGACGGGAGAGGGGAGTAGGGTGAGGTGCTGGGAGAGAGGGAGAGAAGAGATGAGAGGTGAGAGGAGAGAGAGAGAGAGATGAATGAGAGAGAGGAGGGAGACCGTGAGGGAGAGAGTCCCTTGGAGAGAGGAGCCGAGAGAGAGAGAGAGAGCAAACACTTCACCTCCGCCTCGTTAAGCCCCTCAACAGACACATACATATCCATCCACCTTAGCACCTTAAGGCCCGTCATGACAGGCTCATGAGGCTGGCGGGTGAGGCTGGAGGGAGTTGTAAAATCGAGGTTTTCAAACACTTTTCAACACCCGCGCCGCGTCGTGAGGAGCGAATCCAACCTCCCGATTCGAGGGACCGTGTTTGTAGTGTCCCCAGTGCTGCCCCAGGATGGTATTAATCAAACTACCAGTTATGAATAAGATGATATTAGGAAAACAGAAACCTACCATCATCTTCACGATTGTGTATAGTATTACTGTTGTCATGAATATAAATAAATTACAGTATACTATAGAAAGAATAAGATAATGATACCAAAAGCGAAATAGGGCATAATTTTTTTTTTCCTCTGTCACCTTTTTTTGTATTCAATCTTGTTATTCATTTAATTTTGCTTTGCAATTGCATGTTATTTACCTGTTTATCGGACCAGCAACACACTTTTCCGATTCTGACGGATATGTACGTCTCAATGCAAAAAATATTTAGGTGGTAAAAATGAAATGGAACATCAATCAATTTTGTGACGGAGCGGTCGCCTCCCTGCCATTGGGCGGGAGGCCCACAGTCTCTAGTCTCGGTACGCGCAGGTCGTATTTCAACACATCCACCTGCCTCGTGTATCTACGCATGAGGCACAGTGTGGACGGGGCTTTAGGCTCATCACAAGAATCCGTATTCCACCCAACCCCCCTACACATCTATGAATTATGCCACTCCACCGACATTCAAAAGATTAACTGACTCTTATTTCCGCTAATGTAAGAGGACTGCAAACCAACATACATAGGGGCTCTCGCTCACTCCGTCATCATCCCACACAACCCAGACATCATCGCTCTTCCTTCAACCCTACTTCAGACCTTCTTTAACCCTACTATACCTGCTATCTTCGGACACATTTTGGGATATTCAAGATGGCACCGAAGGGACCGTCCTCACGGCACCTTCTGCCGGGCTTCTGGGGCATCGCCGTTTGTTTCTGCGACGGTTTCGTTGTAGAGGCCCTCGAGTTTGATATGGATAGATACATTTGGCCGAGGTTCTTCAGACAGTGGGCGAGTCGCCATGATATCATCCTGCTATTCGTCTGCTACCACCCACAATAGCATGGAAATGACCCCATCCACTTCTTCCACATCAACATTAACACCCTGCTTCTCCAGGAATCTTGCAACCGTCTCATTGTTGTAGGGGATTTGAACCACCATCTTGTTGTGAGGCAGTACAAGGATTTGCTGACTGCTTACGGTTTTAGCAACTATGTCAACCTCCCCATCCACACCTCTGGCTTCTCCCTGGAACCCGTCAACACAGATCTACCAGAAGAAGGGGTCACCTGGCTCCCCCTGGGCATGGTTGGATCATCGGTCCACTTTGCCGTATCAACCACCATCAACACCACTGTGGTACGTGACGAGGTCGTGGTACGCCAGCGTCAACTGGTGTTGGTCTCGTGGAGATTGGGACAGCCAAAATAAAATCCTAAATCAAATTTGTGGACGGAGCTTCTCCACGGCGATATCAACACACAAGTGGATACCTTCACCAACATCCAAGTGTCCTTCCAGAAAGACATACCAAGCCCATCCTACAAATCCAAGCCCCATCCATGATCCTGGTTTCCTTGTTTAGCTTTAAGTGTAGGAGAGCTACTGACAACAAGAGCAGGGCCTGGCTGCGGTACAAGTCCCATCCCTCCCACCTCAACAAGCATCTGCACAAAGAAGCTTGTAAGACCATGTGCCGTGTCCAAATTCAGGCCATACAATGTTGGAAAAAAGACATTTAGGCCAAATACATCGGTCAGTCATTGAGCAGTATATAATGAGTGGTGGTGTGGAGTGAAGCACCAGTAGGGCTTCTTTGATGACAACACCATTCCACCGCTCACCAGGCCAAACGGGTCGGTAGCTGTCCGCGACAAGGACAAGGCTGAGCTGTTAGCAGCTCATTTATCATCCAAGATGTCGGTGCCATACCCCTCACGTGCGTCCCAGAGATATATACCATCGCTCACCAGGGCCTCTCTGGAGAGTCTCGCAGTCAAAGTTGAAGAAGTTGAAAATCAGCTGCAGCATATAGATTCCAAGAAGGCGTTAGGGCCTGACAACATCAGCAATCACATACTAAAGGGATGTGCTGCTCAGCCTGTTCCACCACTTGACCATCATCTTCAATAACATAATTTCCTCGTGCAAGAGGTCCATGCGATGGAAAAATGCAATAGTGATGACCATCCAGAAAAAAACAGTAAACGAGACCCAAAAGACTAACGAGACTAACGAAGGACAAAATTTTCCTGCTCTCCACTGTTGGGACAATCGTGGAACCCCTCACTACCGCCAAAATCAACACCTTCTTGGACATCCACCATCTTCTCAACTATAAATAATTTGGTTTGAGACAGGGAAGGCAGTGTGAGGACCTACCCGGGAGTTCCTGCCGTGGTGGAGGTAATCCGTGAGCAGGTCACCGC
>JACEEZ010024811.1:222500-235000 GCA_016584305.1 Chionoecetes opilio | reverse complement strand
TCGTCCCCTAAGAGTAATACTCTTCCCCCTGTTCCTGTATGTTTGCTCCTACGAAGATACACATCAATTGCCTCGTAGAACTCTACCCTGCTCTTCCCCACCATGTTGTTGACTTCCTGACCTCCGAAACGTGCCCTTTCGACGTAACCAACGGGATTATTATTGACATCTTGTGGACTTCGGTGTCCAGGAAACTTTCAGGTGGATAGCGGGGCTATTTTTGTCGAGTTTCACGTGTCCTTTTTAGGGGTGCATGTAGCTCAATGCCCGGTTTCGAGCTCGCACTCCGCATAGGTGGTGTTTTAAGCCCTTTCTCTTCATGTCCTAATTGCACCGTCTACTCTCTCTTCTCCTGCCATCCCCCGGAACTACTGTCACCTGTTACGGCGGCCGACATTTGCATTCTCTCGTCCTCCACCTCATGATCTTCAGCTCTTTCTTCATGATTTCTCACGCGTCTTCTACCTGCCTGTGGTCTGAATTCTGCTCCCTTGAAAAGAGCATGATCTCTCTCGACGCAACCTGAAGCATTGCTGGCGTCACCATGGGTGGGATGCTATCCCTCCACTGCAACACAGTACCCTCCTAGGGCGCACCAGTTCCGAGTCCACCCCACCATACCCTCGGATTCACGACACGGGATTCACCCCTCGTGGTTAGCCTTTCATTGATCGTCTGCAGCCTCGATTCGTCCCCTTTCAGTGTGGCTTTTCCACAATACCTACAGGTGTTCTATTCCTCTGGTCGAGGAAACCTTTACTCCTGTTTCTTCGGTCAGTTTTTGACTATCCTTCCCCTGCCCTTAGTCAACCTTCCCAGAAAGCACTAGAGACTCTAAAAATTTCAAATCGAGTCT
The DNA here is from genome assembly GCA_016584305.1 of Chionoecetes opilio. NCBI lineage: Eukaryota > Metazoa > Arthropoda > Malacostraca > Decapoda > Majidae > Chionoecetes > Chionoecetes opilio. The sequence goes on along the minus strand of JACEEZ010024811.1, from coordinate 234,144 downwards.
ATGTTTAATCCTGGGGGTGTCTTCTCTCCACTCGGCATAGTCAACATGCAGTGCTAGCTTGACCTGCCCCCATTGTGGAGATGTGATTTATGCCATGTGCCTGTTTTTTCTCTGTCAGTGTCTCCACTCCCCTTCCTTGATCCGCACTTGTGTCTCTGTCATCAGAATATCGCTCGACCCGGACGCACCCAGACTCCCACCTCGACTAGGTGGCCGGAACCTACCTCATCAATGCAGTGTGGACCTACAACCTACGTGCCTTGATATTACTGTCCCCAAGGAGGCATGCCGTCCCTGGCTTACCACGTGTGGCGGGTTCCTGATTAGTCCTCCCATTATTGTTTCAAATTTTACACCAGACCTCCAAAAGACGTCCATCCCTCCTGTCATAAACAAGTTCAGCCCTGTAGCCCATCCGCCGGTGTGGTCTACGTCAGTTCCCGCCGCATCCCACATCTATGTTGACCGGTGCATAGCAGAAGTTAGTTGCGCGTGTGCTGTTTATCCCCACCTATGGAGCCGCCCTGGGGAGGATGAAAATAGCTACCTACCTCTCGAGCCTTCCCCCTTCTGCGAACTTCACGGCATCCGGATGCGTAACTCTCTTTGTTCAACGAAGAGTGAGTTGAATGGGTAATAGTCCTGTGACGCCCAGTCCGGCTCTTTACGCCCTTTCCTCGCCCAAGACCCATCTGTGGCCGGTTGTACGGACATACTGGTGTCAACTCGCCATCGCCCACGATGCCTTTCTTGTTGTGTTCTCGTGTGGACGCCCTTCTCACATCGGGCTTCTGGTAAGTTACACGGTGGTCGTATGCCAAGGCGACTGTGTGCTGGCTTTGGATGATGCGAATGCTGTTCCCTTCCCCTCCGCTGCTTCGAAACAGCATATACTCAGCTGCTCACCCATGACTGTGGCATCGGAGGGACGCAGACGGGCCACCAGTGTTTCCATATTTTTTTTTGTTGTAGTTTTTTTGTTCACATTTGTGCCTATCGCGCCGTCGGCAGTGGTGGAACAGGGCTCGATGTTGGCTCTGGAGGTTCCTTGAGGGCTCTGATGGTTGGTACTCGCCTGTGGTGGCGCAGGCAAGATTTCTTATAGTGACGCTGTGATTAGCCGCCTCCCTGTGCCCTCCATGCCCTCGCAATCAAAGGTGAGTGATGGCAGGGCATGTGGTGTTCCTTAGGCTTACTCGACGGTGCGTACAAGGTTTTTTGGGTTCTTCGGGATCCGAAACTCGGGTCACCGAGAACGTCAGTCGAGACCGCTAACCTCCTCCCCCCATACAGCACCATGACAACTTTCTTCGGTGCAAACACAAGTATCGCCGACATGGGCTCAAGGTACGTCGGCACAATGTTGTCAGTGCTCGCCAAGGGGATTGGGGTGTGTGATGTATGAGGTCCTAGCATTTCCCTAATATCGGTAATAATAATGAGCTTAAACCCATTCCGGGAACATAAAACTGGCGATCGCGAGTTCGTCTCGCGTGAACAAGACCATGGGTGAGTGACGCACACATTAACACACACACCACACACACACAGTCACACACACACACACACACACACACACACACACACACACACACACACACACACACAGTAATACACGCGCCTTCACTTATCACCCATTTGCGCATTGTCTTCAGAAAACAGAAGGGCCCTCACTTGACAGTCCGCCCCATCTTCCTCCTCCCCACCCTTCCCATCCCCACCTTGCCCCACCTTAGTCTCTTCCTTTTGAAAACAGCTTCACTAAGCACCTGCTACCCTACCGTCACCATACACTAGAATAACACCTATTACCAAGGCGCTCGGCGGGGTATTAGCACCCGTGAAGGATGTCACCTGGCCTCTTTTCCGGGATTAGCGTGATCTCAGCTATAGCATGAAAGGGTCCGCCACCACCCGTCTACTAAATCCGGGTGTTGCATGGCCCATAAGGTGATACATAGGAATACATAGGAATAACAGACACCAGGAGACCTATTGGTCCATAGCGAGGGTATCTGCTGAACTACATACTACTACTATCACTACTTTGTAAGAAACCATTGGAATTGATCCATGTCCCGAAAGAGATAGGAACATGAAGTTTTCATAGTGCAGAATGATGGATATGAAAAATACGACTACACTACCACTACCACTCGACTAATCGATACGGGGGACTAGATACCATTGCAATATCAATTACCCATTTACTTTACAGGCGCGTCCAGTCCTGTTTTTGAATGTAGTTATTGTGCTGGCTCGACACATTTGCTGGTCAACTTTGCTCTGCATCGTTCCTAGCGACTCTAACATTGAAATATTTTTTACGGAGAATCGTGGATGCAAAGACGTTGAAACGTTTAGTTTACACCATTTTCTTGTTGTCACTGAGTTGAAGAGCTCTGAATAGGTTCTCTTGATAGTGACATCAAACCTTTTAGAATCTTAAAGGTTTCTATCCGTCGCCACGGATTCTACGATCCTTTAAGGAAACATTTAAGTTTCCTGTGCATCTCTCTTACATAGACTTAATTTCGCAGAGAATGGAATTTGTTTGGTTGCTCTTCTTTGCACTGATTCCAATTTGGCATGATTCTTTTACGAACAGGGCGACCATAATTGAACCGGCATATTCCAAGTGGGGGCCTAACCAAGGACGTGTATCATTGTGTTCATTACTTTCGGAGTTTAGTTCAAATTACGTTTAATAAAGCTCCACCATCATATTGGTTTTTTATGCAGCTAGGCAATGCGGAACTGGTTTTTCAGATCATACTGATGAATGACACCTAATCCTTTTTCACACTGCTGTACTTCAGTTTAACGAATTTATTTTGCATTTGATAGTTATGATTTGAGGTTTATCGTTTGTCCTATATTCATTATCTTTACATATATCGGAATTGAATTTTAAATATCCTTTATCACTCCAATCTGATGTTTTGTCGAGATCACTTTGTAGAGTTCGCAATTTTCTCTAGTAATGCTTTAACGCCTATTTGGTGCATCTGCAAATTTCGATATTTTAGATACAGTCCGCAGTCAGATCGTATGATATATATCAAAAAAGAGTAGGACCCAAGACGCGAGCCCTGAGGCACCCCCTAGTAACATCTAACACAATCAGATGCTCGCCATTTATTCTATGTTATACAACCCGTTGTTTACGATTTGAAAGCCAATCGCCAATCCATGAACATAATTGCTCTCCTAAGCCATGTGCCCTTAGCTTGGTCAAAAGTCGCTTATGTGATGCAGGGGAGATAGGAGCTCCTGTGAAGCGGGTCCAGGCTCGGTTAATTGGAAGGGAGTGATGGAGAGAGGGAAATAATAGGAGGTAAGGAGGAAATACTTGAAAAATAATGCTTTAGGAGCTAGAGAAACACTTGTACGTGCATATTTATCTGATCATATTTCATCCATAGTGATATTGTATTATTTTATTTCTTATCCTGAAACTAAATTGAAGAGTTGTCGAAAGATTATCCGTTGTAGAAACAAGATTGAAAAATGTGGCAATGAAACATGATTTTTTAACGCTTGAATGACAATACGACAGCCTTTCTCCCCGTGAGAGACTTGAAGGCACATGAGCACACGTAACCACACACAACCCCACGCGACCAGTATAATATGATTGAAAATGTATATGACGTGTGCAATGTGCACTAGGTTGTCTATGCGGCTCCAAAACTAAGTTTCACCAACAAAAATAACCGATATCTGTCGCAATCTGAAGAAAAATAATAAGGACCGGTCGTGCGTCACCTCAATCATTAGGTAATGTTAGGACCTAACCTAACCTATTCTTGCAGGCAGCACTCCTTGGCCTCCCCCCAACCAACACAGGCCCATTTTTCTTGTATAGTCTATGTATATTGGTCATATGTGGCATATCATGACTATGTATGGTCGTATGTCTTGAAGTTCATGCGCTTTCTCCTTTGCACAACCAATACTCCCACCGAGGCATATGTCACTGCCATTTCAATAATCCCATATTTCCGCATCTCAATAAGCCAATTGAATAATTCCTGACGGAAGTTGTGATGTTCCATAACCCAAACACACCCAAATTACCTATATTGGGACCGGTGCAGGTTGCAGTTAGTCACGGGAAGACATTTAAAGCAGAGGATTTTGAGAAGCTTGGTCGAGTTTTTAATTTTTTATACGTTGAAGCCTATAACGCATGCAGGCTATTATGTTTTTTATTGAGGGCTCAGGTGGTTAGCCTTGCACATTTTGGAGGGTCGTGATGGTTGGCCGTCGACCGTTGATAGCGTAAGCTGGATTTTCATAGTTGCACCTGTGATCTTTAGGTCGTCCGTTTTCTGTGATGGTCAACCCTCAATTTTGGGCTCATGCTGCCACCTCGTGTTTCCTCCGCCGCCCTTGAAGTCGCAGTCGGAAGAACAGGAATGTAGCATGCGGGTTTCTTCGGCCACTCGACGATGGATTTCCATATGCTCCTTGGTGGGACTTGAACTCGGTACCTATTGCTAAACTCCCAGGCTCTTGTCGACCGCGTCATAGATGGCCGAAAGAGTTGCCACCGTCATGATTCGAACTCTGGACATCGAGCGCACCACTCCAATGCGCTAACTACTCGGCCACCGTCTCCCCAAAGCGAGTGGATACAAACTGAATACGAAGTGAATACAAGGACACTGAAAAGGAATGGCGGGGCGGGGGTGGGAAGGAGAGATTGGGGTAAGCCAGAGAAACATGGAAAGTAGGGAGTATTGTAAGACAGAGCTATGGAATGATTGAATGGTGATATAAGTAAATGCGAAGGAAGGTTATTGGGTGATATGTCATTGGAAGACACTAGAAAGTGACGAGATTACAACTTCTATTAAACCGCCTACATTGCCCTATCGGCGGTTACGTTCTTTTGGTAGTATTTCCCGTTGTCCTTGTACTTGCGGTACCGGGGCAGAACTGCGGATGTGGTCTTCGACGTTGGTGAAGGAGATCTGCTGCATAGGTTTCACTCTCTCCGCCAATGTGTCAGTAAAGCAAACACATGTCAATCTCTTGCTAACGTATATTTTGTATATGCAGAGTGTGTTCCAGAGTTAAGGAAGAGTGTGTAGTTGAGCCTTCAGTCCTTGACTGCTGAACTCTGGTCATGCGGGGCACTCGACAGACTGGAAGTTTGGGGCGTGACTAAAGAGGTCAGGAGACAGAGGACAGTCAATCATGTTAAAGAAAAGATGGGATGAGAAGGTCATAGCCAATCATGATGGAAAAAAGAGAAGAGGAACTGAGAAAGGAGGGAGAAGGAGGCGTGGTTGGCCAAGCAGGGCCCTATCGCAAGATCTACCACGATAAAGAGAAAATAATAATATCCGACCCTCAGGTCAAGCGGTTGAGAGATAGATACAGAGCGCGGAGATAAAGGTGTCTAAACAGTTGTGTGCGTCGGAAAGATGAAAGAAATTAAAATAAAGAGAAGATGAGAAGGGTAACGTTCGATAGCAGACAGACAGACAAGGTGTGAGATAAACTTAGGTAGGTACATGATACATAAATGCTCGGTCACGAAAATAAGGCTGCCCTCATTCGTCCTAAATGATATAAACACAAAAACTTAGCGTATGCCTAACCATGTTACATAAAACATAACCGTGGTTTGAAAAAGACATAATATATGGAAGGAAAATGCAAAATATACATATAAGAAAAGAAAACAAACATACATCATATACAATTAAAGGAAGATATAGAGTAGAAAATAAGTAATACAACTTAGGGAGTGCGAACAATGCGTTGGTGCGTCTTTGATCGAGTGAGATAAGTATGGGGGGGAGTAGTAGGGGAAATTTGATGAAGTGGGCGTGGAGAATGAGATGCTGGTTGAAATGGAGGAGGGGAATGGGAAGGAGGATCCTGGGTAAATGAACTAACGCCATTCTATGGTGATATGCGTGAAGAGTGCTTTAAAAATGCGTCTCCAAGCAGAGCATGCTGCATTTACTTTCTTTCTTTGCAGTCAAACATAATGGACCGTTGTCCATTAGGAACAAGTTTAGAGTCTCACGTGGAGTTTAGAAGGAAAACAATATCACATGATTTGAACATGACTGGTCAGGCCGGGGGCCGACTTGTGCCGGCGGAAAATGACTTGAAATTTGAGGAACGCGTGTACCATTAATGATAGTACTATACTTGTATTGAAGGAGTAGTGGCGGCAGGAAGCAAGAAAAGGAGGCGAGGTATGGCGGGTTGGTAGCTGTGGACAAGAGAGGTAAAGGCGGAGAGCATGGGTTGGTCACTGTCTGTTTATGTCTATATAGCGTCTGTCCCTTATAAGTAGTATGTGGGGTATATATAGATACTAAGCTGTTGTAGATTGTAGACAGGAGATGATATATTACACAAGAATATACAGAGAAATAGTAGAGTGAGCCGGGCAGGCTGGGTCAAGCCTTGCGGCTCGCCCAGACGAGGAGCGTGAACAAGTAACCTCCGCAGAGTGAGGGTGAGTGACTAAGTGAGGCCGAGGTCATGCGTCTTACCAATATATTTGCGGGGTCAAGGAGGGTTGCCAAATTATATCCTACCTATACGACACCACATGGTACACGCAGATGAGCGCTAACCGTCTGATGGAGACGTTGAAACGAAATCAGTTGCAGTTAAGCATGATTTAATGGGTTATAGAGAGGCTGAGATTTGACGAACAATACATCATAGGGTAAGCACTGGTCTTCAAAGAAGATAACAAAGTAATGGGACTCAATGATATTATACATGTAATACAAAATAGTTCAATCAATCAGTCATTAGGGGCATACGCAAGGGTGCGCGTCTCCTAGCCCAACCTACGACGCCACTCCCGACGGCCACCTCTCGCGAGTCCCCATGCAGGCTCCCTTCCCATACCAAGCAACTCTTGACAGGAAACATCAACTTGCCCCAGCCACGAGCCTTGTGGGCGCCCCCTTGGCCTCTTCCATGCCGGATTATCTCTTACAGATAAAACCAAGTGGGAAGGATAGGTTTCAGGGTAGCGTGCCACGTGTCCATATAGCCGAAGTTGACAGTAACGGACTATGCAGGTAATAGGCTCACGGTGCAATCGCTGATTTGACACGTAATCATCCCAGTGATACCCCATGATTCTGCGAAGACACTTATTACCAAAGGCATCGATTTGCCTCTGCAAGACGCTATTTAGTGTCCATGTCTAACATCCATAGAATAAGACAGGGATCACAAGCGCCTTAAGGATGCGGATCTTTGTCCTTCTACACAGTTACTGACAACGCCAAATACTCGTGCTGAGCGAGTCCATAACACAGTGGGCTATGCCAATCCGCCGTAATAAGTATATTGACGTGACCCGTCGTCATTATGTCGTGACACCAAGGTATGTAACAACTTTCCAAGATCTCAATGTTCTCGCCGCACGCTTAAACAGACTGTACTGTTTCACCTATTAAGCCTCCAAAGACCTAGACCTTGGTCTTGAGCCAGGAGACCTCATGTCTTAAAGGCTGTGTCTCCTCATGCAGTGACCTTGGTATTGCCGAGGGCTATTACAAAATCACTTTTATATACACCTCTGCCTAATACCCAGTCCGTATACAAGTGTTGGACAGTGATGCAGAAAGGACGCATCCTTGCCTCACTCCTGTATTCACAGGAAAAAAGCTGGATACACCTCCCCCACACTTCACAGCAAACTTAGTCCCAGAGTACAGGCCAGTTATCAGACCAATAGTCCTTGCAGGAATCCCGCGAATTCGCAGAAGACCCAGGTGACTTAACATTCACGAGTCAAACGCATTATTGAGATCAACATAGGCTGCAAGTATCCACCTATTGAAACTCACGTCGGCGTCCACCAGGAACACGCGCGCTAGGATAAACGGACCGTTGTTGACTTACCAGGCTAAACCCAGACTGCGAGGTCCTGATGCTTCAGTAGGTGACTGCATCCGTGTCCGCAATAATGGACAGCACCTTGCAGGGACGCTGAGCAGAATTATACCGGCGTAATTGTGTGCCGATGTTTTCCCACATGGTTAACGTATAACCCTCCGGATGTTTATTGCAATATCACGGGCTCCGTGTCTTCTGGCATCCCCCCCCGTCATCCCCACACTAAAAAATTGCGCTAGGATACCCTCCACCTTTATATATTATGTTATATAATATATGTATATATAATAATATATCTAATATATATATTATATATATCTTATATATATTATATATATATATACTATAATATATCTATATTGATCATTTTCAGGTGACAAAGACACTTGGCATCTCAGTCTTAAATCGTTTCGAGCGCCACACACGAACCGAAAATGTTTACCCGCAACTATTGTTCTTCAGTCCTCTGACCAACTCAGACGCTACCAACCATTGTCCCGTTAAGTATAAATTGTATTTTTATTTATTATTTTATTATATTTTGTTTTTTTTTTTAAAATAATGTAGGATTATTTTATTGTTTAAAAAAATCTTTTAGATGTCGCTTTTAGCAGTATGGTATATTATTTTTTTAAAATAAGTTTACCTGATGATGCCAAGTGTCTTTGGCGAACGTTGCGCATAACAACCCCAAGAATGACGAGTGTCTTTGTCACCTGAATGGTCCAAGATGTATCTACCTAAGAATACCAACCTATATATATCTATATATATATATATATATATATATATATATATATATATATATATATATACTATATATATATATATATATATATATATATAATATTATAATATATTATATATATATATCTATATATAATATATATAATATATATATATATATTACATTATATATATATCATATATGTAAATATGTATATATTTATATAAATATATATATATATATATATATATATATATATATATATATATATATATATTTTATAGATATATATATATATATATATATATGTATATATCTATATATATATATATATATATATCTATGATATATATAATATTTATATACATGTAGATATTATATATTATATATAATATTTATTATATATGATATATATATATATATGTATATATATATAATATAGATATATATATAATATATATAGATAATATATTATATATATATATATGATATATTAATATATAGATGATAGATGATAGATAGCTAGATATATAGATAGACAGCTAGATAGGTAGATAGAGAAAAAACAAAGATGTGGGCATACACTATGCTGCTCATGGCCTCAGGTGCTGTCTCCGCAGCATTCGCCCTTGAACCTGTGGTGGGTGAAACCCTTACCCCGGACACAGGGCTAGTGTGACACTCGGGTTACACTATTACCGGCCCATGTTTACCCCAGGTAACTATTTATCAAAACCCGCAAAATGGAGGAAGAACAGCTAGTTTAGCTGGTAGACTACTTGTCCTGGCCCGGATTCAAACCATGGCCACAATTCGTGGCAAGGCGAGCTAGCCTACTATACATGAGCCGATATAATATAAGTATCTTATTATTTATTATATATTTGATTTTTTATTTTTTTTATTATTATATATATATTTTGTATTATATATATATTATATATATAATATATATATATATACTATATATATATATATATATATATATAATCGTAATATAATATCTATATATATATTTATATATATGTAATTATATATATATATAATATATATATTAGTATATATATAAAATATATTATGTATATATATATATACTGTAATATATTTATCTATATAATTATATCATATATAACAAAAAACCTATATATATATATATAATATATATATATATATATATCTATATATATATATATATATATATTCCGTGTTCTTCTTGGTACACTCGTCTTACCGTTGTCCTTGATGCACAAGGACATATGTTTATATATATGTTTATAGTGAGGTGGACCCCTCCGCATATTTTTTTCCTAGATAGTTTTCAAAATGTGGCGGAACCTCGTATTAGGCGAATAAGTTACGAAATTCAGGGGTAAACAGGCATCTTTAGTGGGTAGGTTTATTTAAATCTCTCTCTCCTCTCTCTCTCTCGTCTCTCTCTCCTCTCTCTCTCTCTCTCTCTCTCTCTCCTGTCTCTCTCTCTCTCTCTCTATCTCATCTCTCTCTCTCTCTCTCTCTCTTCTCCTCTCTCCTCTCTCGTCGTCTCTCTCTCTCTTCTCTCTCTCTCTCTCTCTCTCTCTCTCTCGTCCTCTCTCGCTCTCTCTCTCTCTCTCTCTCCTCTCTCTCTATCTCTCTCCTCTCTCTCGTCTTCTCTCTCTCTCCCGTCTCTCTCTCTCTCTCTCCACTCTCTCATCTCTCTCTCTCTCTCTATATATATATATTATATATATATGTATAGATATATTTTTATTTTTTATTTTTTTAATATAATGTTATATATATACTGATATTATATAATATATATATAAAATATATCTATCATATATACTAGATATATATATATATCTATTATTAATATATATTTTTTTTTTTTTTTTTTGTAAAACTAATTAAAAATTGTATTTTTTGTTGTTTTTTTTTTTTTAATATAATATATATTATATATATACAGTATCTATATTATTTATATTTGATATATATATATATATACTATATATATAAATATATATATATTATATCTATATATATGCTATTATATATATATATATATATATCTAGTATCCTATAAATATATAATATATATATGATATCTATATACATATATATATATATATATATATACAAATTAATATATAAAAAAAAAAATATATATATATATATATATATATTATATATATTATAGCGATAAGAGAGAGAGAGAGAGAGAGAGAGAGAAGAGAGAGAGAGAGAGAGAGAGAGCGAGAAAGAGAGAGAGAGAGAGAGAGAGAGAGAGACTAGAGAGAGAGGAGAGAGCGAGAAGAGAGAGAGAGAGAGAGAGAGGGTAGGAGAGCGCGATAAGAAAATCCCCATGTCCCCCTCCCCCCAACGACACCTGTGTGGGGGCCTACAGGGTGCCGGCTAACAACCTCCAAACATTTTTTCCCAGAGCCAGACCTAAACCCTCGACCTAACCCTCCAGAACTAACTTACCTCCGCCCTTGTATCTACTCCTTTTCCCTCACAACTATGAGAATTATATCATACCTATGAATACTGAAAACTATTATTATCATCAATACACTTAATCACTATATTAGGCCCTTCGGCTGTCGTGAGAAAAATGGATTCAAAATTATAGTGGCCTTAATTTCAGAAGAGAGAGAGAGAGAGAGAGAGAGAGGAGACGAGATTATTATATATATATATATACTTTATATATATTAGTATAGGAGGAGAGAGAGGAGAGAGAGAGAAGGAGAGTAGAGAAGGATAGCGGAAGAGAGAAGAGAGAAGAGAGAGAGAGAGAAGAGAAGAGAGAAGAGAGAGAAGAGAAGAGGAGTCTGATGGAGGGGAGGGGACGAATTGCAGGAGAAGAGGAGAGAGAAAGAGAGAGAGGCGAGAGAGATAGAGATAGTAGATGAAGAAGAGAGAGAAGAGAGAGAGGAGTGAGAGAGGAGAGAGATGATAGAGAGGAGAAGGATGCTACGCTCGGATATAGTTTGAGCATATAGACAGTATTTAGTTCAGTATTTCTTTGTATATATTAGT
>JACEEZ010024811.1:212500-217500 GCA_016584305.1 Chionoecetes opilio | reverse complement strand
AAGGGGATGGGTGTTGGTGGTGGGGGAAGGGGATGGTGTTGGTGGTTGGGGGAAGGGGATGGGTGTTCGGTGGTGGTGGAAGGGGATGGGAGTTATTGGTGGTGGGGAAGGGGGTGGGTGTTAGTGGTGGGGGAGGGGGAGGGGTGTTGGTGGTGGGGGAATGGGATGGGTGTTGGTGGTGAGGGAAGGGGATAGGTGTTGGTGGTGGGGGAAGGGGATGGGTGTTCGGTGGAGAGGGGAGGGGATGGGAGTTAGTGGTGGGGGAAGGGGGTGGGTGTTTATAGTGGTGGGGGAAGTGGGTGGATGTTGGTGGTGGGGCAAGGGGATAGGTGTTGGTGGTGGGGGAAGGGGATGGGTGTTGGTGGTAGGGGAAAGGGATGGGTTGTTGGTGGTGGGGGAGGAGATGGGTGTTCGGTGGTGGGGGAAGGGAATGGGAGTTAGTGGTGGGGGAAGGAGGTGGGTGTTAGTGGTGGGGGAAGGGGATGGGTGTTGGTGGTAGGGGTAGGGGATGGGTGTTCGGTGGTGGGGGAAGTGGGTGGGTGTTGGTGGTGGGGGAAGGGGATGGGTGTTGGTGGTGGAGGTATAGGTTGTGGATGTTGGTGGTGGGAGAAGGGGTAGATGTTGGTGGTGGGGAAAGGGGGTGGATGTTGGTGGTGGGGGAAGGGGATGGATGTTGGAGAAGGGGGAGGATGGGTGATGGGTGTTGGGAATGGAGATGTGGGTGGGAAACGGGGATTGGAAGTTGGGGGATGTGGGTGGGAAGGATGGTGTTGGAAGTGGATGTGGGTGGGAAAAGGGGTGGTTGTTGTGGGTGTGTGTGGGTTTGGGATGAGTAGAGTTATTGCAGATCCCCTTCTTCAAGGACTCACCTTGACTGACCAGCCCCCCCCTCTCTCTCTCTCTCTCTCTCTCTCTTCTCTCTCTCTCTCTCTCTCTCTCTCTCTCTCTCTCTCTCCCTCTTCTCTCTCTCTCTCTCTCTCTCTCTCTTTGCTCGCTCGCTCTCGCTCGCTCGCTCGCTCGCTCTCTCTCTCTCTCTCTCTCTCTCTCTCTCTCTCTCTCTCTCTCTCTCTCTCTCTCTCTCTCTCTCTCTCTCTCTCTCGGTGAACCACCTACAGTGACGTCATCAATAATATCGCGGGGCAGTTGAAAGGATGAAACTTTTTTCCCGCGCTTTTTACATAAGACGTGTTTTGACGGAAATAAGGCATGGAAATGAATTATTTTTTGTGAATTAGGTGTTTTGAATGAACATTCAACATATTTATGCAAATAAAAAATGGGTCTGGACGATTACTTTAAGACATAGAAATACATGCATAGATACACATATAAAATGAGAAACATATATATATATATAATATATATATATATATGTTTCTCATTTTATATATATATATATATATATATATATATATATATATATAATATATATATATATATATATAGTATATATATATATAATATATATATATATATATATATACAATCAAAGGAGACAAAAATGAAGCCAAAATATGAGGGAGCATGGAAAATGAGTTAGTGGGGTGCCCTATATAGAGCGAGTGTGATAAGGAGGGGGGGAGGGGTAGGGAAGATTTAATATGAAGAGAGCGGGGAGTAATAGATTGATGTGGAAGAGGGGGTAAGAATGGGGAGGAGGGCCAGGGAGACTACCTGACATCATCCGCACATTTAACATTTGCACTGTGCTATCAATATGAGTCTCCACATCCCGAATACTGCATTTGTTGCCTGCTTTTGAAATTATACTGACCTGTGCTTTCATATACTGATACTGAATCATATACTGCTGTGCTTTCGAACAAGTTTGGAGTCCTGCTTGAAATTGAGAAGGATATCACCGATATTGAACTTGGGCGAGCAAGCCTTATGCTGACGTGCAATGACTTGACAGTTTGAGGAACGCAAGTGAGCACGGAGCGTTTGATGAATACGTTGAAAAGACGTAATTTGTACCTTAGCAATATTATCAGGGACATAGAGAGGCTGAGGTTTAGCAAGCAACACATCATAAGGTAGGCGTTTGTCCACACCGAAGAGAATGAAGTAAGGGATTTCATTGATACTCTCATTGCCAGATGACTTAAGTGAAGCAGCAGCATGAGAAAGCCAATTGTCTCACGTGTAAGGAAAACCATTGGTGACATGACGTAACGCCTTTAGAATCTTACGATTTGCCCTTTCAGTAAGACCATTAGACGCTGGATGACGGGCAACAATGAACGTCTGACGAATGTTGAAGGCTGCACATAACTCAATCCGAAATTCACCGCTGTTGTCGGAAAGTAGGGCCTTAGGTGTTGTGAACGGATTGATAATATAATCCACAAAAGCACGGCCCACCGAGGCCGCTGACTTGTCACGGAGAGGAGCTGAAATGACGTATCGAGAAAAATGACCGATACAAGCAAACAAATACTGATCGCCGGACCGTAGCTCACGGAAGCTTCAGGAGCTCAACACCAACTGTATAAGATAAGATACTTTGATCCTATCTAGACACTTTGCAAGTACCAACTACAAGGTTATTGACTGTACAAGGCGCCACCACACCGGGACGAATTTGGTGGACTCGAACCGCTGACTGAATGGCGCAGGGACTCTGCAACACCAGTCCGTGATTCTACCAACCGCGCCACCCTGGCGGGTCACCAACTGTATCCCAAGGACGTTCCGGTATAGGATATTCAAGCATGGGTACAGGGAAAGATGAATGACTTTTGTGACGCGCGCAAGAGAGACACTTAGAGATATGTTGCGTGATGTCGCGCCGCACTGTCGGCCATCAGTACCGTGATAAAGCCGAACGTATCGTGAAATCAGCACCTGGGTAAGCAGCATGTACTGATTCATGACTGATAAGTAGTACCTGAGAAACCAAGGAATCAGGTATGACAAGTTGTGACACATTTCCACGGGGCGAGGCAGGTGAGGGCGCCCGGCGGATGAGAAGGCCATCTTGAAGCCAAATAGTGGAGCAGGAATAGGTATCCGAGGGAGGGACGATGTGTCGTCTTCCTCGATTGAATGAATGACCTGTCCCCACAGCGGGTCATCACGTTGCGAATTCATGAGTACGTCTTCCGTTATCTCCGATTGTGGCTGAGTTGTCACCAGCGAGCGAGGCAGCAACAACAACTGATCGGGAGAGGGCGTCCGCAACGACGTTGAGTACCAGGAACATACTCGATGGACGGACGATAATCATCCAGAATTACCATCCAGCGTGCAAGACGACCGGTGAGATTATAACCTTTAAATAAGTCCTGTATAGCCTTATGATATGTGTAGACAGTAATAGGGGATCCATAAATCAGGTCACGGAAGTGACGTAAGGCCCAAATATTAGCAAGTGTTTCAAGGTTAGTAACCGAATAGCGTGACTCAGCGCTACTGAGAATACGACTCGCGTATGCAACCGGGCGATTCTTTCCTCTGTCGTCTGCTTGCATGAGATCAGAGCCAAGACCAGATCCTGATGCATCCGTCGCAATAATGAATAGCTTAGCGAAATCAGGAAAAGTCAGGCGCCGTGCGCCGTGCGCCGTGCGCCGGCGCCGTGATCAAGTCATTTTGAGAGTATTGAATGCACGTTCCTGATCATCACCCCAGACGAAAGCCGACCCCAGACGACAACCCCGTCATCGATCATTTCCTGAACTTTACGTGAAGCAATCTCACGCTGGCTATGAGGGAAACGATAGGCAGGAATAAACAGAGGACCCCCATGAGGTAGGATATATATATATATTTTTTTGTAATTTTGTTTTACATCACAAAGGACTGCCCAAGGGCCGAACAAAAGTAGTAACAAAAAACCCGCTCAGTTGCCAGTCCCTATAAAGAAGACAGTAAGATAATAAAAAAAGGGGGGGGGGCCACTTTAATTCGGGAGGTGTCTTGTCACTCCCTTCTTGAAAATATTTAAGTCGTAAGAAGGTGGAAAAATATAACCAGGAAGAGAGGTTCCAGATTTATCAGTGAAAGGGATGAAAGACTAAATCAATCAATCAATCATTGGGGGCATACGCCGGGGGGCGCGTCGCCTCGGCCACCCTACGACGCCACTCCCGGGGGTCACCACGCGCGAGCTCCCATGCAGGCTCCTTTCCCATATCAAGCAGCTCTTGACAAGAAGCATCAACTTGCCCCAGCTACGAGCCTGGTGGGCGCCCCATTGGCCTCCTCCACGCCGGGTTGTCTCATACAGATACAACCCGATGGGAAGGATCGGTTTCAGGGTAGCGTGCCACATGTCCATATAGTCTAAGTTGGCGCTGACGGACTATGTAGGTAATAGGCCTCGATTCAGTCTCACGGTGCAATCGCTGATTTGACACGTAATCATCCCAGCGATACCCCATGATTCTGCGAAGACACTTATTACCAAAAGTATTGATTCATATCTTAAAGTCGCTATTTAGTGTCCATGTCTCACAACCATAGAGTAAGGCAGGGATCACAAGCGACTTGAAGATCCTGATCTTTGTCCTCCTGCACATGTACCGACAACGCCAATTACTCCAGCTGAGCGAGTCCATAACACCGTGGGCTATACCAATCCGCCGTAAGACTTCTTGACGTGACTCGCCGTCATTATGGACTGCGCTACCAAGGCATGTAAAACTTTCCAAGATCTCAATGTCCTCGCCGCACGCATGAACAGACTGTACTGTTTTATCTAGTAAGCTTCCAAACACCTGGAACTTGGTCTGAAGCCAGGAGACCTCAAGTCCCAAAGGCTTTGCCTCCTCGTACAGCGCCTCGAGAGCCATCACCAGGACTTCCAGCGATTCAGCAAAGATTACTGCATCATCGGCAAAAATTAGATTAGTGATCTTGGTGTTGCCGAGGGATGCTCCACAATCACTTTGATCTACAACTTTGCCCAATACCCAGTCCATACAAGTGTTGAAAAGTGATGGGGCAAGGATGCATCCTTGCCTCACTCCTGTATTCACAGGAAAGAAGCTGGATAT
>JACEEZ010024811.1:195000-202500 GCA_016584305.1 Chionoecetes opilio | reverse complement strand
TTCTGAGACACAGATTATTATTTCCTGGACAAGTTTACAGCTTTTTCTGATGAAGATACGTTGTTATCAATGAAAAAGGTTACCCTAGGATTTGGTGAGAAAAAAAAACTTTAACAGGTTTCCGTAAAATAAAAATATCTCCATCTGAAAAAGCACCAATTTTTGGCCAGGTAAATGTAGGGTAAATATTTACACTAAGACCGAAATTCCCTACACAACTGGGTGAGTGGTGTTTGTTCACCTTAATAGATTCTAAGAAACATTTTTTCTATGAACTTCAGTCGCAAATCACTACTTTCGGAGATATAAGACGTTTTAAATAGGAAGGAGTGTATATGAGATATGAAAATGAAACTAACCTAACCCCACCTTTAGACTCACTAATCTAACCTAACCTAACCTAATCCCACGCTTTAACCTCCTAACTAAAGCCAAATCTGCATTAAAAAAGTGTCCGCGACAGGGGAAGAACAGAAGTGATGCAGGTCACAAGAGGAAGAAGAGTGTGACGGACGTAAACACTTGTCTTGCCTCCCTATGAACATGGCATTATCTCCAACAGTAATGATTTCCGATGGAAGCTCATGGAGAGAATGTTTACTAGAATCCAATAAAGTAAACAGAAACCACACGCCAAATTGTGTAGGGAATTTTGGTCCTAGTGTAAAATAATACCATATGTAGTCAGTGTCTCAGAATAGGACCGCGCAGTCCTCGTCCATTTTTACCTGATCTTGATATTACAGGGGGCCTTTTCTTCATAGGCCAGGCCTTTGAACTCCGCTCCTGTAGAATAAAAAACCCACACAAAAGGGAAACAGAAGAAAACAAAACTACATACATGCATGCAGTTTTATTGTCTTTTTCTTATACACCAGATTTTTTCCAAACTCTTTCACTGTCTCAATCATCCACCCCTTGTCTCACCACACAGTCCCAGCAGCAATAACATCCATTCTCTTCCTGTCCTTTCAACCACCTCATTCATTTCACATCCCATTTCAGTAAAAACTACACGCGTCATTTCCATTCTCTTCCCGTTATACTTTTAACATCTCATATTCTACTAGTAATCATTTTACCGCAAAATGTAAACATATCAAATCAGCTTCATATTTCTGAAAATCTATCACATATATAATATAGACTGATCTGTATTAATTTTACTGTAACGTATTATATGATGGTGTTCATTTCAATGCTTAATAACTGCTAACACTATTTATAACTTACATAAAAGGTCTAGACTTATTTTGACCCCAGAGTATGTTCAACGAAATGTGCAACATTTTGTATAATTTCACAAAACCATTTCGTCGAACATGTTCGGCGAAATGACCTTTGAAGTTCGACCAAACAGTCCAACCAAATGGCAAGTTCGACGAAACAGTCCGACGAAACGCACCGTGTGATAGCGTGGCAACCGAGAGAGAAGGCCTGATGAATCGCCCGTGACGTCACACCATCTAGATTCACCGCTCCGCTCCCAGTACAAGTTTACCTACGTAATATAATGCTTATCAGTATAAAAGATATACTGTTATCTTCGGAAATGTTTGTTCTATAATATTATCAAATAAAAAAACCGTACAACACGCAAAAGAAATGTCATTATGAGACTTTTAAGAAATATGCATTAACTTAAACTCTTCACCATTTAATATTTTGCGAAAAACTTTACATTGGAATATCAAAGTAACGGAATTTAATAGCTTTCCATTGATATATTTGTTTAGTGAAAATGAATCAGCAGTATGCTAAATAAGCGTTAACTAAATATAAAAAATCATGAAATCGGTAATGTCCTACTATATGTTATCAGTATAAAAATAAATGTTATCTGCCGGAGTTGTTCCATAATATTATCAACCTAAAAACCGTAAAACACATTAAAATGCCAATATGAGACTTTCAAGAATATACATGATTATACTTTCGCCTAATTTTTTTATTATTGTCAAGGAAAAAACTTTACAACAGCAAATATCAATAGAAGCGGAAGATTTAAGCATTTCCATTGATACTTAAATCCTTTTCCATTTAATATTGACAAAAACTTGCTACATACGTAATAATAAATAAACATTAATGAAGCGTTAATTTTTCCGATTTGATGTATTATTTAAGTATACCTAAATTAATGGTTTAATTAATTACCAAAACAAAAGGTATATCCAATGGAAAGTTCAATAAAATTTCCTTTATTTGATATCATGTAAAATGTTTTTTGAGCATAAATATAAAAATAAAACAGTATAAAAGTCATCATATATCTTTCGAAAATCTAATAAGCATTCTTTTGCTTTTACATAGTTTTCTGGATTTAGTTTTATAGAGAAACATAATAAAGGAATAATACTTATCATTATATAACCTTATTAGGTAGGAATAACCGATTTCATGATTATTTAATATTAAGTTAACTAATTAAGGCATGCTTTTCCATTGATCACTTAAAGAAATTTATAAGCAAAGCTAATGTTAATTCTTTTCGAAACATTCAATGTAAAAAGTTTGCGCAAAAAATTTCCTTTGAACAGTTTAAGTAAATGTTTATTCTGAAAGTATCAAATGGCATTTCTATTCGTGCTATTTTAAGTTTTTTAATTGATAATTTTTAGGTACTAAACATTTTTATGATAATAGTAATATCATTTCTGATAAAGATATTTTTAGTAGGTAAACTTGATATGGGACGGAACTGTAGGGAGATCTGGAGTGGTGGTGGATGTCCGGCGACTTACGGCATATCATTCTCTCCGGTGGCCAGGTTTGCTAGCGCTCCATTCAGGAGCGCGCGTATAGAGGCGAATTTTGGTGAGGAAGCCGCCAGAAGCCTGGGCTGCGTTCAGTAGGGTTCCCCCGCCCAATATGTATCATCTCTTCCCTACTGAACGATTCACAAAACATATTGCTACCAAGATAGCAGCTGTCGAAATTTATCGCTGTTGCTATTCTTATTCTCGCAGAATAACTTGTTGATCCCCTGTATTTGATGCAGCAGAAGTTATAGCAGCAGGAAATTAAATATTAAGGAGGCAAGAAGAGGAGAGAGAAGAGGAAAGGCTTTCTTTATCCTTTGTTTACATGCTCGGCTCACAACCGAGAAGTCCCGGGTTCGATCCCCGGGCGGAGCGAAGATAGATGGGCGGTCTTTCTTAAAACCCGAGCCCCTGTCCACCCAGCAGTGAATGGGTAACGGGTGTTGGCCGGGGGTTTGTGACCCCTCTCCCGGGGTGATGGCTTCGGCCAACACTAAGCTGCAGCGGTAGATCACTATGGCTTCTGAGGAATTATCCTCTAAACAAACAAACAAACAAAACAAACAAACCTTATTGTTGCGCGAGCTGGCAACCCATTGGCAAACCACCTCCTCGAGTCGGTGTGCGAGAGAGAGAATACGTATTGCAAAATGTACGTTGAATTCGCAATACGTACCTTACGTATTGCCTTACTGAACGCACCCCTGGCTTCTCTCTCGCTTGCGTGCCTCGCCAGAACGGCTGACAGTTGCCAGCTTCTGGTCGGGGCTCGCCCGCTCGGCACTCACAGCTGATAATTGTAAACAAAGCTGCCACACAATGACGAATTGTCATCTTCAACTCATATTCAACCACATCTTATTATTATTATTAGGTAGTGTGTTATCTTTTTATGAAAAATGTATTGCATGGTATAGAAATATTATTTACTCAAATAACTGAGCTTGAGATAAAACATAACTTGTATGACTGCACTAAATGTTGATTGGATTTACTTTAAAACAAAACAATGTTGATGATGTGTTCTCACAGTGAAAGAAGGAATGAGAAGTGATTGCTACTCCTGTTTTAGGGCAAAACTAATGTCGCTCAGTATATATTTGAATGGAAGTGATTGAGATAAGTACGTACTTGTCTGATGTATGATGATATATGAATAGAATTATGGAGTTATAAGCTAGACAACCGTGCGGTATAGAAGCGGCACAAACACTTATGATATATTATACAGTCTAGTATATATACCATATATGACATCTTGTTTTCAGAAAAGTATTACCATTTAATAATTTACCTTGCGTAGCTTGGCGGCACAAGAACTGGCATCTGGTCGCGTCAAACATACTTACCTGGCACAGGAGTTGCACCCTAATGTCAAGGTGCAACTTTGTACCTTTAAAGGTGCAAAATCTGTGACATCCTTTTGCACCCTTGAGGGTGCAAGACATGCACCTTTAGAGGTGCAACTTCGCACCCTCAAGGGTGCTAAGTTGCACCTCCAAAGGTAGATATTTTGCTCAAAATTGCCCCTCTATAAAGGTGCATATTTGCACCTTTAAACCCTACCATAAGGTGCAAAAGTTGCACCCTAATGTTAAGATGCAACTTAAACATTAAACATGCAAACATTAAAGGTTCAAAATGTGTGACATCATTTTGCACCCATAAGGGTGCAAAGTTGCACTTTTAAAGGTGCATGTTTTGCACCCATAAGGGTGCAAAGATGCACTTCTAAAGGTAGATATTTTGCTCAAAATTGCCCCTCTAAAAGTGCATATTTGCACCTCTAAAGGTACAAAGTTGAACCCAACTTAAGGTGCAAAAGTTGCACCCTAGTGTTAAGGAGCAACTTTGCACCCTTAAAGGTTCAAAATGTGTGACATTATTTTGCACCCTTAAAGGTGCAAAGTTGTACCTTTTTTTCTTAGTGTGTAGTCCTCCTTCCTGCTCTGTCAAAAGCAAAATTATAATTATATATATTTTTTTCATATGTTTTGCAGGTTTTTGCTTGCCTTCAGGGCGAGGCATGGCTGAGTCAGTAAAAAAAACCCAGCGAGAAACTACTGTAAAAATGGAAGGAGTAAAGGTCAAGGCCAGACGGGGCAGGTGCGACGTAACCCTTCTTGTACCAGAGCTCACAGCTTACTGAGTAACTGGGTACGTGTCCACCACTCACTCCACAGTCCTGGTCCACAGTGCCTTTCCACAGTTTCCAGTCCATCAACACTCTAGTCTTCCGTGAAAAGATGCCACATAGCATTAAACATCGACGCTTTTACTCTGTTTCTGCTTGTATTTGATTTAGAACCATTTTTTAAGGACTTTTCACAAATACTTAATTCCAAACAAAGGAGGGAGGGGAGATTAATACAAAGCTATAACTACAGGATTTTTTCAGATAGGCTATTTACATTTTTTTCAGGATCTATTTCATGTTTTTTGCCGGCATTTTTCTATATTTTTTCATTTCTCCCGATTTTGTCCAATATCTTTGCAGGAATCTCTACTTAATACATATCGTCACTGAACATCACATACAAATAGGCAGTGATTATGCAACGTTGTGCATTTGTGAATGTAAGGGTGGAAATCGCCTGACCTAACGTATATATGTTTTTTTTTACAGGCAGTCGCAAGGCGTCTCTCTCTCTCTCTCTCTCTCTCTCTCTCTCTCTCTCTCTCTCTCTCTCTCTCTCTCTCTCTCTCTCTCTCTCTCTCTCTCTCTCTCTCTCTCTCTCTCTCTCTCTCTCTCTCTCTCTCTCTCTCTCTCTCTTTTTTCGACGGCGACTCATGTGACCTACTCTTTGCTTGTAGTGATTATATGACACGAGATTAATTTTCTCATAATTATTTATTTTTTATTCATTTTTCTCTGTTTCATAGATTTGAGGGAGGAAAATGAATCAGCAGTGATCTGCATCTCCAAGTTTCCCTTTGACCTCCTCCTCTGGCGGGGCAACTCGTCCTTTAAAGTGTTAATGTTTGTTTGACCAACATGTTGCATATATATCATTCACTTTCTCGTAAAGGCAACGTTGCGGAATATCTAAGAGTCTCATAGATCTGGTCTCGGTCTGCTGGTTATGAGGCAATATGCGATTTTGCTGTTTCTTGTACCTCTTGGCTCAAGGCGTTCAGCAGAACCATGTTTTTGACATGTACGAATGTGCGCTAAAGTACATTTAGCTGGTTTTAGGTCAAGTTATGCATGGATTTGTTGAGTATTATCACACTTCATCAAGTGGTAATCTGTCTTATCCAAATTTACGGTTAGAGATATTCACGTAGTGGCAAAAAATTGCATTCAGGAAAATGCAAAGGAGAAGAGAAGGATGAAAACATTCATCTGTCAATAAATAGCAAAAATATTCTTACACCACAAGCTCCAAAGTTGTCGGAGCTGCATTGAATACTTTCATACTGTAAGGGTTGTCTGCCGACACTGAAATTTATTATGGCATTTATCTTGCGAAGATGTGAGGGACTGCAGTCACCGGGTGGATTAGGGGTAGGGGAGGAAATGTAGCTTGACGGGCATTATCGCGTATTCGTGCAATCACGTCAGCCGTGTAAAGAAGCTGGACGATTAGCATCGGCATTGCTTCTCCGGGAATGTCTCAGAAGCAATGTAGTGTGACTGGTTTTTTTTTCAAGTAGCGTCAGTCGGGTGGACGAAGAAAAAAAAAAGTAAGATTCATTACGATGAATTCCGCAAGGAACTTGGTCCATAAACTGGCGTTTCAAAAGCTGGTGTACCGTGGTGATTTGCTGTCGGATGCCGTTCCACAAATTTATATCAATAAGTTATCTCTTTCCTAGAAAGCGGCCAATTATAATATACATCCTTCTTGGCCAACAAGGTAAAGCATAAAGAGGATTCTCTTCTGGCCTCGAAAAGGTCACATAGCGGCGCCATGAATGAACGACTCATTTGACTGATTACAGCATCAGCGGCTGGAGGAGAACACTGTTTCCTAGACTTGATATCAAGACCTGCATGACGCAGCATCTCGCTATGGATGAGAGGGCGGCAGTATAGAGCAGGCAGTATAGAGGAAGGGGTTGCTTGAGTCGTTGAATTATGTTCGTCTTTTGGAAAAAAATGCAACTCAGCAAATATTTCTGAGCTTTGTTGGTCGTTTTTGCGGGAAGGTCATGACAATGTTAGGTAATATAATCTGCCTTTCTCTTTTCCTCCTCCTCCTTTTCTTGCTCCTTCTCTCCCTCTTCCTTATTATCCTCCTCCTCTTCCTACTATGGTGGTAGAAATTAGTTATACAGGCAGCCTCGTTTAGCACACATGTTGTAAGTGTCTTCTTTCTTTGTGTTCCTCCTCCTCCTCCATCTTCTTCTTCTTCTTCTTCTTCTTCTTCTTCTTCTTCTTCTGCTTCTTCTTCTTCTTCTTCTTCTTCTTCTTCTTCTTCTTCTTCTTCTTCTTCTTCTTTTTCTTCTTCTTCTTCTTTTTCTTCTTCTACTTCTATTCTTCTTATAATGCGCCGGGCTATGAAAGTCTCACTCGTTACCGAGACACAGGGCAAGCTATTGATCTTTATTTGTATTTCTAAGTACCTGTGGGAACTAATTCCCAGCGTTGGAGGCTTCCAAAACAGCAGCATCTTCTCTTATCTCCATGCACTTTCATATTTAAAATTTTATTCATGGTCACTACTTTACCGAATTTCGAGAGCGTTTTCAAACCTTTGAGTAAATCCTTTGAATTTGAATCAGTCTTTGCACC
>JACEEZ010024811.1:135000-190000 GCA_016584305.1 Chionoecetes opilio | reverse complement strand
TCTGGAAGGTACCCTTGGCACTTTGTACCAGAGGACTCGGTGCCACCTGAGAAGCCTGCGTTCAAGGTGGCTCAGGATCTCTATGATCTGCTGGTGACATACGACTCCACCGACTCACTGATCATACTGCAAGGTGACTCAACTAGGGCCAACACAGGGTGGAAGGGTGGTACTCACGCCCATTTGGAGAAGATGCTGGGACGCAAGCTCTTCTGGAGTATATGCGTGTTGCACACAAACGAGTTGCTCCTGCGCCACCTTATCACCAGCATCGACGGGCCTATCTCATCTGACACTGGCTTCACGGGTCCAGTGTGCAGTCTGCTGTCCAGCGTGAATGAGATGCAGTACAACGCAGAGCTCAGAGGAGTGCCAGCCAGGCCCTACCAGGCTCTTGAAAGAGTTGCCCCCGGCAGGATTCGAACTCGGGACATTGAGTTCAGCACTCCAAGACGCTAACCACTTGGCCACCGCCTCCCCCGGTTGTTGCAGCATAGTCAATTATCGACTGAACAGTACTGATATACATCATACGTAGGATTGGTTACCCAACACCACGTCCTGAGTAGGACAAGGCACGCAGTGGCGCTTGTCTGCCCTGACATAAGGACTGAATATGTCTCAATTCAGCATTCTTTGCAGTCTTATCATAACCTAAATACATACCCAAATACTTGTATGCTTCTACTTTTTTAAGTTCCATACCATTTAATGTCAGTGCAATATTTATGTGGCTCCTGCACTTACATTTTGTCTTCACCTCATTAACAACAAGCCCTAGTGAAACGCAATTATGGCTTAATTGAATCAGAGGTGCCTGCATCTTAGCCACACTAGAAGACTGTATCAATATATCGTCTGCAAATAGTATAGGCTTAACACCAGACGGATACCCATCCTTCGCAATTATATTCATGAAAACATTAAATAGTGTGGGACTGAAAACCCATCCTTGGGGAATTCCCAGCTCAAAATGTTGAACAACACAAAATTTTCCTTCATACCACAAACCCTTGCACCTCTTTCACTAATATAGTGAGTGAGATATCCGAACCCAGCATCCTACCAGAAACACCAAGATTAGCTAGCTCATTTAAAATCATGTGACCATTTGCCTTAACAAAGGCACCTTGTAGGTCCACAAAAACTCTGCAGTAATCATTTGGATTTGAGAGACAACCAATGGCACAATCAGATGTACTTTTACTTCTAACAAAACCATACATATTACTGGAAATATTATCACCAAGCAAATACAATAACCTATTCAAAATTATGCTCTCCATCATCTTACAAATGCATGATGTTAGAGACACAGGCCTGTGTCCTCTGCTGCTCTTAGGAACAAGAACTACATACAGCAGCTTCCTTCCATTTTCTTGGTAGTCTCCCTAAGCTGAAACTCATATTAAATAAATCTAACAATGGTCCCTTCTCCATACTAGCCAAACAATTCAGAATGTCATACGTAATATTTTTTTTTTTTTTTTATACATTTGTGACTATAGCGCCCGTAGGCAGTGGTGACCCAGGGTTCGGATGGTAGGCTCTGGAAGTTCACTTGAGGGCTGTGATGGTTGGTCCTCGCCCGTGGTGGCGCAGGCAGGATTTTTTATAGTGACGCCGGTGATTAGAGGCTCATGCCGCCCCCCTGTGTCCTCCGATGCACTCGCAGTCGAAGGTAGAGTTGATGGGCAGGGCATGTGGGTGTTCTTAGGCCACTCGACGGTACAGAAAGATTTTGGGTTTCTTCGGGGATCGAACTCGGGTCACCGAGAACGCCAGTCGGAGACGCTAACCACTCCGCTACCGCCTCCCCAAATCGTGGGGAGGCGGAATATAATATATATATATATATATATAATTGGCACTCTAATATATGTCTGTATATATATATATATATATATATATATATATATATATATATATATATATATATATATATATAATATAATATATATTATATATACTGCTGCCAGTGGAACCCAGTGCATCATGCCTGGCATATAAGTCCCCAACCATCAAAGTAGGGTCACGAAACACTGAATCCGGTAGGTGTTCAAACCTTAGGGAATTCTGGCTCACATACACATTAACCAAAGTAAGGCAACCTGCAACAGGTCTGAGTTTGACTGCAATGCACTCAATTCCACCATGTTTCCCAGGTGGTGACACCAACTTCACTGGTATACTAAGTTTAACATACACAACCATGCCTCGAACACCCTCACCTGCAGTGAGAATGAAATGTTGATAATTACGTAGTGGCACATGAGTGCCATCCCGATCCAGTGCCGCTGCAATGCCACCACATCAATATCATTATGCAACGCATAACAATGCAGGTCAATCATCCGAGCACCAAGGCCATTTACATTCCAGGATATACATTTGAGAGTAATTATGTTTGTTCCCATTGCTGCACTATTTCCAGTATCATCTTGATTAAATCAGACCCTTGCATCTCATCACCCAACAACACAAACTTATTAGCGAGAAACTCGTGCAACATGCCAATAAGTGAAGGGATATTTTCCTTAGGTTTCACCAAACTCCTCTCAGCTCTGATTTCTGTTGTAGACTCTTGCAGCCCCCCTTGTCGCTCCTCTAATTTCCGGAGTCGTTCCTGCAGCTTCCTATTGTCTGCCTCCAGTTTGGTGACGCTAACTACCAGGCACCTGAGAGCATCATTATCCTCCATATCGTCGTCCACATTCCTTTGTCGCAGAGAAGGCAACAGAGCTTGGTGCTGGTGGCTGTTTTCTGGCGTCGACGGTGGCGCTGCCTACACATTAGGGTACGCCGTAGGTCCAATGAAAAGTGAAATATAGATTATTTCGAATTTGGCAGGGTGTTTTCTTATGTAAAATTGAATTTTAAAGGTGGTTTGTCCACTTCAACTTTTTGGTTTGAGCACTTCTTGCTATGCAAAAATGGACTTTTATATCTATATGCAAAACATAGCTTAGCATACACCATCTTTAAACTCACAGAAAAGCCACTTAATTTAGAGATTCGATAAATTTCACTCATGACAAAGTTGTAGAGCGCTAAAAACTCTATCGGAAGTATGCCCTCGATATTGCCGTAAGACCTACATTAAGTCTGCCAGACGCCGGAAAGCTCACTTCTCATACAAAATCGCCTCGTTTTTCGGGTAAAAACCTTTTTCCTGGCAACTGGATTTTCCACGTTATTATTTACCCAACGTAGGTGGTTTCAGGGCTGGATACTGTTTAAGGTCTAAGGTCCTATCACCAAACTCCAAAAGCCACAAAAAAACAGCGGAAGTCGGTCAAACACGTACGGTCGAAGTCCAGCTCCGCATCCAAGCATCCGGTTCGACGTTCCGCTCACTGCTGCTGCTGCCTTGGCTTCTGGATTCCTCCAGGACCTTATCGCTGACGGCCACCTCTCTCCAGACATGTCGTACCTGGTCTCCGATCCTAACAAGCTGAGGAGGGCCAGGCAGGATGCCATGGCATCGGCCAGGGATCTTGACCAGGGGAAGCACCAGGGTACCAAAATAGTTGGATTGGGTTACGATGGGAGGAAGGACAAGACCAGGGCGATGGTGCCCGACAGCTATGGGAAACTGCACCCAAGGTTGATCAGGGAGGAGCATGTGTCAGTGACAGAGGAGCCATCTGGAAGGTACCTTTGGCACTTTGTACCAGAGGACCCGGTGCC
The DNA here is from genome assembly GCA_016584305.1 of Chionoecetes opilio. NCBI lineage: Eukaryota > Metazoa > Arthropoda > Malacostraca > Decapoda > Majidae > Chionoecetes > Chionoecetes opilio. The sequence continues at coordinate 186,310 of JACEEZ010024811.1, read as the reverse complement.
ACCTGAGAAGCCTGCGTTCAAGGTGGCTCAGGCTCTCTATGATCTGCTGGTGACATACGACTCCACCGACTCACTGATCGTACTGCAAGGTGACTCAACTAGGGCCAACACGGGGTGGAAGGGTGGTACTCACGCCCATTTGGAGAAGATGCTGGGACGCAAGCTCTTCTGGAGTATATGCGTGTTGCACACAAACGAGTTGCCCCTGCGCCACCTTATCACCAGCATCGACGGGCCTACCTCATCTGACACTGGCTTCACGGGTCCAGTGTGCAGTCTGCTGTCCAGCGTGAATGAGATGCAGTACAACACAGAGTTCAGAGGAGTGCCAGGCGGTGAAGATCTCGCAGAAATACCGGAGTATATCCTGGTCAACATGTCCACTGACCAGCAGGTCTCCTACCAGCTGGTCCAGACTGTGAAGCAGGGCGTTCTCCCGTCCGAGCTGCAGGAGATCAAGTGTGGCAAGGTGTCCCACTCCAGATGGCTCACCACAGCCCAGTCGCTCGTGTACATGTGGACCGGATGCATGGACTGACTGGCAAAGAACTGAACACCCTGAAAATCCTAGTCAAGTACTGCCTGCAGGTGTACTTCAAACTCTACTACGACATCAAGGTTCACCACAGACTAGAGGACGGCCCCAAGCACATCCTCACGCAGCTCAGAGTGATGAGCTCGCAGCCCAAGAAGGTCCAAACAGCTGTGACCTTCTACGTGCGGACAGGAGCATGGTTCGCACACTCAGAATGTGTCCTCCTCTCACTGATGGCGAGTCAGAGTGAGGACGACCGCAGGTTCGCCGTGACCCAGATTTTGAAGCTGAGGGCTGGCGAGAAGTATGGGGACACCAGTGTAAGACCTCGCATCACACCCAAGCTGAACTTGTCAGCCACCAGCTTGCAGACACTGATCAGCTGGCAGCCTGGCCAGGTGCACGAGCCGGCATTCACCTGTTCACTGTCCGGGGATCAGATCCAGGAGATCCTGGTCAAGCCGTACGAGGTTCCGGAGTTCTCTATCCACACTCAGAGCACCGAAAGAGTCGTGAAGCAGGTGACAGAGGCTGTGGCAGCAGTGGTGGGCAGCAGGCCAGAGACGGGTTCATCCGGGCTCGGGCCCACCACCGGGAGACCATGCCCTGCTTCAGGGTCTAAGAAGGACATGATGGACACGTTCTAGGCCAACGTAGAGGCTGTGACACTGTGATGTAGTGCCTGATGAACCAACTGATCAGAAAGAGCTTACCACGCTAGTCATTTGGAACTCATATTGGTGCATGATGCAATACACAGGACCAACCGGACACTGCGTACTCATTTAAGCATTATTCGATAAGGGTACAATATAAAAGTGCGATTTTGCATAGTAAGAATTGCTCAAATGCAATAATGGATTGAGATAAAATCGTCTTAGAATTCGATTTTACATAGGAAATTGACATGCCAAAGTTGAGAAAAAGAATTTTTGTTATACGGCGTACCCTACTACACATGTCTGCAGCCGCTGCACCTGCCACATCTCGCCTCCTGTCCCTGCGGGGAGTCCAATATTTAAGCATTGTTTGCATTCCATTATCAGCGGCCTGCTTATGAGACCGAGTACGTACGTTTCGGTAAATCATGTGAAGCAGGGACCGATACTGCCACTGCTGATACCTCTTCTTGATCACCCAGTGCAGGGAACCACGCATTTCTCTAAAGTGGTTTTGCAGGAACAAACTGTCTCGTAGCTTTATTCGGAATTTCCTTGAGTGCACTCATTAACGAGGGTCTTTTCGCACACTTTGCAGAGCCTGCGTTATGGGCCTGATCACAGTTACAGCACTTAGGTGGAATCATCACACCCTCTTGAATCTTCTCAGTACAATCCGCACTGCTGTGCCTTCCACTACAAAAACGACATACTGTGCCATATCGACAACGCCAAGCCTTATGGCCATACCTACAGCAATTAAAGCACATAGGAGGCAGCTCCATATATTTTCTCACTCTCCTCCATCCATTTTCTGGCAGCCAGATGCGATCCGGAGCCACATCCGTAATAAGTGCCACAACACTTGCCTTCTCTTGTATGTTAATCACGTGACGCTTGGCCAAAATAGCATTAACTTCACTGCTCAGCAACAACTCCGGGTCTAGTTCCTTATCATAATGCGCTATAAATACTTTGGTAATTTTTTCAAACTTACCAAAGTCAATAAGCACAGTATCTTGAAAACAAACTGACGTCAGGTAGTCCCCCACAGCTTGCCACTCCACAGTCACAAACGGCCGATTCACTCCTTCCTTCAACAACGGGCGGAACTCACGATGCTTTACAGCCAACTGCGCTGCCCACACTCTCTTCTGGGATAGGGTCATCAAGTTCCCCTGCAGTGGGAAAATACAGACGCTTCCTCTGATTCAGGTCTGCCTCCACCGTGGGGGCCTCCTGCTCCTTCCTCTGATGTCGTTATGTACTGTACTGTGTCTCGTAGGTAGGGTATATGTGGCAACGCTCTCTTTGACCCCGCTTATAAATATGCTTGACACGTGACCTCGCTCTCACTTTAGTCCTCACTCAGTTATCGCTCCTCACACGGCAGAGTTCACCTGTTCACGCTCGTTCTGGCCAGGCCTGTGTGCCTGGCACAATATTCCACTGTTCCTGTAGAAATATCATCTTCTGTCTACAAGCTGTTAAGTATTTTCATTTATACTCACACTCTACTATAAGGGACACACGTATAGACATACACAGACCTGACCCCACGTGCTCTGAGCCTTGCCGCTCTCGCCACGAAGCTACCAGCGCTCGCCCCAGCCCTGCCACTACCTCCACTCCTGTACATGTTCCTGCCTACACACCACTACTTCCATACATGTATAGTACCACTCACCCGGTACAGAATGATGGCCGTGGTTCCTGTGTGTGGTATGCGACGTATATCTTCCAGTCCCCACGTGCTAACCGGATGTTGGTTCTGCCTGTCCCGCCCGCTCATGCTGTTCCTACACTCATCGGCTTCCTCCCAACGGCGCCCACCCATGTTTGATGTCACTTGCAGCTCCTGTATGCCTACACGCCCCTGACGGCGCCCTGTCCTGCTTCGATGTCCCGTGCCGCCCGCCTGCACGCCTATCCTGTCCGCCGACGGCGCCCTATCCTGGTCAGATGTCACGTGCGGCTCACGCACGCCCATCCTGTCCCGTGCGGCCCACGACCGCGTCCGCACGCCCACCTCTGATGTCACGTGCGTCCTCTTCCACGCCCGTACTCCCGTGCCTTCCGCACGCCCTTCACGTGCACTTCGTGGCGTGCTCGTGAGCCTGTTCCTGTTTCTTCCCTGCTACGCGTGTGTCGTTCATTGATCTTGTTTATTTTTCACGTCACTTGAAAACTTCGGCCGTACATGTTTTGCGTGTGTTCAGTGCCTATTTCCGTAATTTCTCGTGCCCTATATATTTTGCCTTGGATTGACTCATATCTGTGGTTAAATTTTTCATCTGTGCAGTGTTGCTATATTTTGGGCTCTTTCTATCCTTACGAGTGTATTTCATGTAAGTATTTTGGCCTAGAAACTATTTTTGTGTGCATTTCATGTTACCATTCCTTTTTGCGGCTTTGTGTTCTACGCGACGCGTCACTCCCCGCCTTCCTCACAGGCCAAGGGTAGGATTTCATGTTTTGCCGCGGCGCAACCTGATGCTTGGTGTTCCACGTGTTCACCCCCCACCCCCCCACCTCCCTGCTAAGGTGGACAATGGGATGACCCCTCCCGGGCCCTCCGGCGACGCGGCCTGCCGCCGCCGCCGCACCCTCATGCTCCGCCCCCTTGGCTGGGTCAGACCAGGGCAGACATTCAGAGAGAATTAAAGGGCACGGTGTTTAGCTTCTCTTCTTAGCTTTTTAGTTAGACTTCCTCTATTTGTACGACCCGGAGCTCGCGGGGATTCTGGTACGAGATATGGGAGTGGCGCTACGGTGTCACTATGGGCTTCGATAGCTGATTGGCTGAGCGAGTACAATGACGTCACAGCCTCGCCAGCGAATCACATAGTATTTCTCAAAAAGTTTCAGCCAATCACAAGGCTTCCACGCTCTCAGCTGTGTTTATAAACAAGTTTATCATCCACACCAAAATGCTCCACTCTTCTTCCTCCTCCTCCTCCTCCACCTCCTAGCTTCTCCTTCTCCTTCTCCTCCTCCTCTTCCTCCTCCTAACCTTTTCTTATAGCAGTTGGTAGTAGTTGTAGTAGTAGCAGCAGTATATAGTAGTATGTAGCAGCAGTAATAAAATATAAGCCGTGTTTTTGTCGTCCAAGCATCGTCTTGGTACGAAGACCACTCCAATAACACTTGCTGAAATGTGTGTTATACTGCTTTGTGATATTGTTTGCAATGTTTTGGACTGATTATTATTTCGGCCCCTACCAAGCTTGTTGTGTTGTCGCAGAAACCAATCCGTTTTCAATTGCGAGAAAAAACGGTCTTCGTACAAGACCATTCGTACATCGTCTTGTACCAAGACGATGCTTGGACGACAAAAACACGGCTTATATTTTATTACTGCTGCTACTACTACTACTATTCTGCTACTACTACTACAACTACTACCAACTGCTATCGAAAGGTTTAGGAGGAGGAAGAAGGAGGAGGAGAAGGAGAAGGAGAAAGGAAGGAAAGGAAAAGGAAGGAGAAGGAATATATGTACCTTGTCTGTCGCGGAGCCGTGCGTGCCACTGCGTGGTGGTGTATGGTGTGGTGAGTCGGGGTGAGATGCCGCCATTCACCACTCGGCCTATCACCCCATCAAAACTCATCACGAGCGCATGGCACTGTAATATGGCCTAATTTCATTTGTATACTTGCCCTGTTCAGTTCTTGAGTCAGAAAACATCATATATACTCAATTTATGAGTATTTTTATATATGTTACGTCCTCTACACCACCCTTAGCAGTCCTTAGTTTAAAGGCCGCTAACGTCTTTAAGTACGTCACAATCTGCCCGCAGAATGCCAAAAGTTGCCCAAAACAGCTGATGGATGTCGCTAGGTCGTGAAGCATGGACGTTAGCCTCTCTGAATGTAGCCCCTGGTGTCGACATTAGATAACTGCAGAATGTCTCTCTCCTCGCCTTGTTGTTTGCCTGTGCATGAGCTTCAGCTTGTCTTTGACGGGAGTAGATGTCCTTCCTCATGTATGTGTCTGTGTTGGCACATGGTGTGAAAGTTACGCGTTCATTTAGATCATATTTTTCTACTTTGGTATACTGTTTTCAAGACCTTAGATCTGGAATCTTGGTCAGAATTTCCACTTTTGATATATTGTATACGGTTTCTCAAGACCAATTATGTATTTTTGCGTACTTTTATGATATTTGGTTCCCATGCTTATCTTTTGCATGTGTGCTCAGCTTATATTCAGTCCACGTCTTGTCTGTGTGCTTGCGTGGTTAACTAAAGTGTTCGGCTTCTTTCAATCCACTACTCACCTCAGTGGCAGAGTAGTTAACTCATGCGTACATGCTCTTCTTTGGTGTGGTTAATATTTCTACATGTTTGTGTGATTAACTCATCTATATTGTTTACTTGGTGTTATTTCTCTATTTACATTTATGTGTGATTATCTCATATATTGTCTACTTGGTGTGGTTCATCTCTTCTACTTGGTGATATTTATATATTGACAGTTTTGCGTAATTACCTCACATATTCTCCTTGGGTGTAATTTATAGATTTCCATCTTTGTGTGATTTTCTCATATTTTCTCCTTGGTGTAGTTTCCATATATATTTTGTTGAGTGCTTCACTCACATGTTCTACTTATAGGTTTCTTTCCCTCCATTTTTGTGTTCCCATTCAGCTTCATTTTTTCCCCTTACGGCACCTTATATGTCCTATGTTTATTCATGTCTTTATATTCCCTATGAAACTTGAGGACAAGTTTCGTCTTGCACCGGGGGGAAATGTACTGTACTGTTTCGTAGGTAGGGTATATATGGCAACTATATATGGCAACTCTCTCTTTGACCCCTCTTATAAATATGCTTGACGTGTGACCTCGCTCTCACTCCCCGCTCACTTTAATCCTCACTCAGTTCTCGCTCCTCACACGGCATAGAGGTCACCTGTTCACGCTCGTTCTGGCCAGGCCTGTATGACTGGCCCAATATTCCACTGTTCCTGTACAAATATCATCTTTTGTCTACAAGCTGTTAAGTATTTTCATTTATACCTACACTCTACTATAAGGGACACACGTATAGTCATACACAGACCTTGGGCCGGATGTTCGAACGTTCGTAACGCGTCGCTAAGATCATCTTTGCACTTAAATTGATCTTGGAACGTTCGTAACGCGTTTAGAGGTATTTTCAAACGATCATTGCGAACATCCATCCGCCATATTTGTTAATTTTTCCACCATATTTGTTCATAGTGCTAAGGTTGCTGTAGAGCACTCGCAAACTGTTCGTAGGGCCGCATGATGAAGGCTTTCTAATATACAAGCCATATAAAGCTATGTTATAAGTTGTTTATTTCATGTTGAGTTGTTTATGGCTGGTCAGGATGCTGTAGGGGGTTGAAAAAGGGTGCAATGAATGGCTGCTGCCAAATGCCTTAGGTACTGGAAAAAGGAAAGTGCAAAAAAAAAGAAATGTGTTTTGTCTAGAAGTGTATAGAAAAGATGATAGGGAGAGGAAGATGGGGAAATCGAGGAGAGAATGGAGAAAAGGATGACCTCTTCTCTTTCTTCTTCCCCCTTCTCTCTCTCTCCCCTCTCTCTCCTTCTCTCCTCTCCCCCTCTCTTCCTCTCTCTTCTCTCTCTCTCTTCTCTCCTCTCTCTCTCTCTCTCTCTCCCTCCCCCCTCTCTCTTCTCTCTCTTTTCTCTTCTTCCTCTCTCTCTCTCTCTCTCTTTCACCTCGCACCTTGGTCGAAAGGGACCTCCCCCCCGTTCACTCGTCTCCCCGCTTTTAGTCTTGGTGGTTGATTACCCCCCACCATACGTCTACGGGGAGGCGCCCGAGGAGGCCCAACGACGCCGGCTTCACCCTCCGAGAAGCGCTTCAGGGTGACGAACCCTTTTCTTCACAGCGAGTGGTGCCACGGCTGCGGAGCGACCAATCCCGGTGTGGGGGTCGTCAGGCATGACGATTTCCCAGCCCCATCAGCTTGTTGGGTGGTTGGATCCGGTTTCGGCTCGCCCTAAAGGTAATGTCCCGCCCCCGGGGGATTTCCTTCCCCGGGGGGCACTGGGGGCGCCGCCGCCCCCTCCAGGAAGTCTGACCCCCCCCCCCCAACCACGGGCTGTGTTGGAAAAGGGGGAACCCACAGGAGAGGTGCCCTTTGCTGGATACCCCACTGGCCCCCCCCTGGACCCTTTTTTGGGAGCCCCCCTTTTGTCGTGACGGGTGCGGGCTCGTACACGCGGGCCTTAAACGGCACCTCCCGACCCGCGGTTCGCTGACGCTGCGGGGGACGTCCCCGCCGCCCGGACCTTGGCCTTGGGGACTTCGCGGGCGGGGTACATCCGGGAACCTGTCCTTTGACCGTTTCCCAGGCTTTTGGGACTACCACGCCAGTGTCAGCGGGGGCAAGAGCTGTGTGGGTGGCAGGGGGGAGCAGCTTCACGGGCCGCGTCCGCCTCCTCCGGGGGGGTGGGAGGGGCCCCGTGGCTCGGTGCCCCAACTGCGGGCCGGCATACCCTGATGTCGCTGCCCTCCCGGGCCCGACGATTCCTGGATCCACGGTTCCTCCCCACTCGGGAAAGGAGGCTCCCCTGCTTCCACCTCGGTCTACACCCAGCCCCCCGTTCCACGGAATGAAGACGCCCCGAACCCGAGGCCCCGCCGCAGGAGGAGGGGAAAGAGGCCCCAGCGAACCGTCTTTTTGCCCCCCTGTGGGGGATATGGCGTGGACGCCCACCCCCCGTGAGACGCAGGTCCCACCCCCTTGGGAAAGACGGCCTTGGAGGGGAGTTGCAGCCTGCGTGGCCTCCCCGCATGACGCCCCCCCCAATGCAGCCCGTTCCCTCCGGTCGAAAATGGGATGGATGACGGGCCCACCCTATACTTTTTAAGGTAACGCCCTACTCGCACGCTTCTGTCGTACGATTTCCCTGGTCACCGGGGGGGGTGCGCGGTTCGTCCATATCCGCCCCACCTGCTTTTCGTAGTGAGCAGGCGCTGCGTGGGGGCCGTGAGCCGGGCTGCCCCCTCCCCACGGGGGCCGATTGCCAGGCCGGTCTTCCGTCACCACCGTGGAGAGAGTGCTTGGGTACTACGACCCCACCGCCGGGATCAATTGACGCTTGTTTTAAAAATTATTGCATTATTATTTCCTTTTATTATGCTCTTATTGTATTTGTCGCCTGCGCCTGTGGGGTAAAAAATTTAAATTTCCCAAAAAAAAAAAAAAATCTCTCTCTCTCTCTCTCTCTTCTCTCTCTCTCTCCTCTCTCTCTCCTCTCTCTCTCCCCTCTCTTCTTCTCCTCTCTCTCTCTCTCTCTCTCTCCCCTCTCTCATGGTTACCATTCATTTGCGTTTCTAATGTTTTTAGTCAGTAATGTTTAGCCATATTATTTATTTTTTTTTCAAAATCAAACTGAAAAATGAACACAAATCATAGAAAGCTGTTCATTTATACCCCTGGGGTTTTTAAAGAGTGTTAGCCTCTCTCCTCTCTCTCTCTCCTCTCTCTCTCTCTCTCTCTCCCCTCTCTCTCTCCTCTCTCCTCTCTCTCTCTCTCTTCCCCCCTCTCTCTCTCTCATGGTTACCATTCATTTGCTTTTTCTAGATGATTTTGGCGAATGTTTAGCCTTTACTTATTATCTTTCAAAATCGTAACTGCATAAAGAAACAATACTCATATTAAAGTGGAGTTCTTTTAATCCCTGCGGAAATACCGACGGGTATTTGGTTTTTTAGGGCTGCGAGGACCCTTTGATGAACCATATACCCCTGGGATGTCCTTGATGCGTTCACAGGCGGGGGTTGTCCGTTTTTTTTCGGGAAGACACAAGTAACAGATATCGCGTATCTCCTGGTGTGGGAAGGATTCCGCCTCCCCGCCCTAATCGCCCGCCCTGCCAATGGGTGGGCGGACTACATTTTGAATATTTTGATTATTGATTTTCAAGGGAAAAGTTTTTATAATATATGGTCTCCGATAGGGGCTACCCCCCGACGTTTTTTTTCCCGATGGGGCACACGAGGGGGAGAAAGACCTGTTTTTTGAACCTGTGCAGTCGGGCTTTTTTCACCCCGGGCCCTAAATTAGTCAAAAATGTGGCTGAACCTAAAACAAATTGCTAAAAAAAGGTTTTTTAACTTGGATTTTGGGGCTGAATAACCTCTCTTTGGGATAAAAAAAAGTTTACCCAGAATTAACCTTGCCGAAAGGGGTAACGGCCGCCATTTTAAAAAACCCAAAACGGGAAGATCTCCGACCCGCCGCCACAAAGGGTTTTTTCCTCCTCTTATCCATAAAAAAGCTAGGTCAATAATTTTTTTTAACCCCAAAAATGCATACTTTTACTGCCATTCCCATAAAATTTTTCATCAAAATGGTAAGTATTTTTTTGTGCAAAAAAATTAAAACCGATAAATTAGAATAAAACAATTTTTTTTTCATAAAAACCCACCAGGGCCCCCCAAGCCAGTTGACATTTTCTTGTGTTTTAATTTAAATGATAGTAGCTATAGTTTAAACAAAAACACACCAGAAAATGACTAGCCCCTGCCATTTTTTTTCAGCTTTTTTTATTTCTTATAAAAATTAAATAAAAAAGGGTAAAAACAGACAAATAGCCTTTTTCAAGGCAAAAATTTTTCAAAAAAATTCCCTGACATTCATAAAAAAAAAGGCCCAAAAATAAGTACAACTTCCCAATAATGGAAGGGCGTTGGGTCAATGGGGGGCAAGGCTCTTGCAAACCACCACAGAAAAAGTCATGAAAGGGCCAAAGAACTTTTTTGTCAAAAAAGTCACGGGATTTCATCATCATCAAGATCTGGCTGTGGTGAGTTGGGGCAGTGGGGGCCTTTGCAATCACCCCACAAGTTTTAACAGGAATGCCATGTTTCCTCAAATGCTCTTGCTTTTACCCCTGAAGTAAATTACACCTAAAATTTTAAACCAACAAATTTACAGGGCCACTGGGAAATCAGTCATGATTGTTTAATTTACCATCGAAAGTTTCCCCCCCCACTCGTCGTTTTAGCGGTTTCTACCTTTCCATTTGAATTTGGGAAATAAACCGATGGGTGTGGAATTTTGTACTGCTCTTTTTGGGGGCATGATTTGGCCTCAAAATACTTTGGCTTTTCAACCTTTTCCTTAAAGCGCCTCAGTCGGGATGATTTATGTTTTCCCCCTCATTACCATTGTCGGCCACTAAAGCCTTCTCCCAGCTTAATAACCCCTTTTGAACTGCTATCCTTGCCAAAAATTCCCAGTTTTTGGGGGTTTTTATTGTTCATCACCTTTCAAGGGACGCTGCCTTCCAAATTCCCTGAACACTGGTTTACAATCACAACCCTGTCATGGATGAAAAGAATGTTTGGGAAAAAACCACATCTCCCAAAATTTCCTCATCTCTTTGAGTTCAGACTTTCACATTTTTTCACTGCCTTTGGGTTTTGGGTGAAGTAGATATTGTAAACCCTCATCTCTATTTGGTGATAACATAGAAAGGGCCAAAAAGGTCAGTGTCCCTTGCTATCAAAATGGTTTCTCCTGTCTGTGCCCGTTCAGAGCAGTCTTCCAATAATACGTCGCGTCTCCAATGATGGACTACTTTTTCAACCTGCTTCCCCAAACTCTTTTTCCCGAATTGATGAACAATTTTTTTTTTCTGATTAGCTAGTAAAACATCCTTTTTTTAATTGAAAACCCTTTTTGGGGGCATAAAACCAACACCACAGAGCCCCCCGCTGGGTCGGTGGTCGCGTCTTTTAAAGGAGGACCCTTTCTATCCACAAAACAATCCCTGCTTTTTCCTATCTAGTTGTGACAATCGGGTATCGGGCCCCATTCATCAAAAAGTGTACCTTTTTGCCAGGGAGGCGTTGAAGTAGTGCTCCACCATCTAGAAACTGTGGATCTGAAGATGGGACCGATTTTACAGGGGGAAACAGTTTCCCCTATTGCGTCTGCCAAAACCGGTTTCTTTTTCCTCTCGCGGCAGTCCCAAGAAATTAAAAAATGCAGGTGGTAACCAAAGCTCATACGGAAAAAGTTTTTGCTGCTGCTGAGTTAGGGTTTTTTTGGTAAATTTCAACCAGTCTTGGAATAGGGGTTGTGGTCATTTAAATGCTTTTTTCTTTGCTGAGCAAAAATTTTGCCCAATGTAATTCCTGATCCTTTCTTTTAAAAGTGTACTCGTGGCTTTTTTTTTCCAACCATTGAAACTAAATTGTCTCTCTATGGAGTTTTCTTTTTCCACATTCACCTTTTTGTCTAGTTTTCTCCACTTGAAATGTGTGAATGGAGGATCTTCCGTGAAAGGGTCTATGTCTGGAGAAACGCAACGATTCCCTGTACCCCCACACTCGCTCTTTTTTGTGAATAGCCCCCTGGTGCTGGTCCTAGTGCCAAACGAATGCCCGTAGTTTTTGCATTTTAAACTTATTTTTAGCACACGCTGGCAGTGGGTAGGTCCAAACTAATCGTTGAATTTTTGCCCTTCCTCTGCCTGAGTAAGACTCCGACGTCTTCAGCTTTTCATTAGCACCTGCCAATAACCAGATCCGTCGACAAGCCCCCATACGACCTCCCTAAACCATGATCCTTCAAAATTTCTGGGGACACTTAGGATGGCTTGTCGGCGCCCTCCATTTGCGCAAGTAAAAAGTAGGCCGATTTTCATATAGGATGTGCCCCGTGCAGCGAAAATTGGCAGCTTTTTCCTTTCAGCGTCCCCGTGCAATTCCATTCCCGGTGCGCTCTGCCTTTATAAACAATTGCAGGATCTTCACCATATCAAGGTATTGAAACCACAATTTTTCTGTTCGCTGGTCAGCCATCGCATCCTTCACATGGTTTATTCTCTTGTCAAACCTGGTCACAGACTCTGTGCAGAACTTATCAATGTCTCATCCCCCTCAAGGAGCCTTTCAATCCCCCGAGCTTCCCTTTAGGGCTTTATTTGAGGGGAAAAGACTCTTCGCATCAGTGTTGGGTTGATCATCCTCATGACATGTGAAAAATGGCAATCTAGGCTTTTGCTAAAAAAATAGCATTCAGCAGCATCAACTAAGAAGGGGGACGATGGCTCTTGCAATTGCTTTTCCCCTTTTCTGTGCTTGATGGTTTTCAGCTACACACTTCAAAAAGTTCTTTCAACCAAACCTTCATCAAAAGCCATTGACCCCACAAGCTCTCTGTGTATGGGGCCCACCAAGTCGCAAGACAAAGATTTCAGGGGACTGGGAAATAGGCTGGACTCGACTATACATTGCTTTTTACCAAATGGCTGATGAATTTAGAATTGGTGTTTTGTTGTTTTTTTCCCGGCTAAATCCTAAGTAAAAAGTTGATCACGCAAAAGAGAGTGGACAGAAAGGAGAAAATTAAAGGAAATACGAGATGAGGATTAAAGGAATAAAACGGGTAAGTGCTTTCCAAAGATGGGGGCCCTTTACCCCTTTATCGGGTTTTTAAAATTTTTTTCACAAAAAAATACTGTACCAATTTTGATGAAAATTGTATGGAATGGCGTACATAGTCAGCTTTTTGGGGTAAAAAAAAATTGACCTAGCTTAATTTTTTGGAAAGAAAAAAAAAACCGTTTGGGCGGCGGGTCTGGGATCTTCCCCGTTGGGTTTTACAGAGGCGGCCGTTGACCCTTTCGGCAAGGGTTTTTTTGGAAACTTTTTTTTTTTCCGAAGAGAGGTTATTCAGCCCATTTCCAAATTAAAAAAACCCTTTTTTTTGCAAATTTTTTGAGGTTCTGCCAAAAAAAACACTAGATTGACTGGACTAAAAGGGGAAGAGACCTTCTTGCAACTGGCCCTAAGCACTAGGGAGAATGATAAAAAAAGTAGATAGTAGACGGGGTCGTTTACGGTGTAGCTCAGGCCGTAAAACCAAGTAGAGTAAACAAATAATTAAAACAATACAAAAACCCCCCCACACACATATATATATATATAAAATTTTATATATATATATATATAAAATAATATATATATATATAAAAATTATTATATTATATTATATTAATATATATATATTATATATATATATATATATATATATTTTATATTATATGTATATACGGCTCGAGTTTTTCCCTCTGAGACGATCTCGTTAAAAGTGATAGCTAGTTCAGGGTTTTTTATTTTTCTTAAAGATATTTTCCTCTTTTGTCTTAAAGAGTGTCTTATTCTCTTTTGAAATCACTTTTATGACTTCGCCCGTAGCTGTCATGTTTGCTGTATCGCGATTTCGGGTCTAAAAAACCCTTCTTCAGCAGCATATGGAAGATGTTTTCTCCTCAGGAGTTGAGGTGTGTGTGCATGATTAAGATGCGAAGTGAAGCGCTATTTATAGCCGGTCTGCCTGCCACGCAGCCTATTACCGATGTCGTGTTTGGGTAGACAGCTTTTGCTTCTCGTCTTCTTGAGTGGGAGACGCTGATTGGTTGTTTGGTCTTCGCTTGGCTTTTCTGTGAGTAGGCTGTTATTTTGCTTTTGTTTTTTTTCATGCTGGGTAGAGCTTGTGGGTCGTTTGCCTGTACGTTAAGTTTGGGATTGATCTCTTTTATGTACAAGCGCTTATTAGGATGAGAAGTCGCCGCACATCTTACACACGTCAACCAATTCTGTTTTTTTCTTCTAGAATTTTCTTGTTATGATGATGCCATGTTGTTCTAATAGGTACTTTTTGGGGCTCCGGAAGTTAGGTGGCAAGTAAGGACGTCTGGACAGCTTCGTTGTCGTCATGCCGATGTAGGTTTGAGGGGAGGACTTAAACAGTTTCCTTTTTGCATGTGATCCTATATACGACATGGGACTTTTGTTTTGTCTCCTTCGTCTGGCTTGGGCTGTTACGGAGAAGGAGGTTGCTGGTGTTTTGTTTTTGTAGTAAATTTGTAGTTTTATCTCCTCTTTTGGGGTCTGCAGGTTTCACGTTACGGTGGACGATTTGTGATATTATTCTTTCTTCTTCTGGTGGGGCGGTGTAGTGGGGCAGCTTAGTGAAATGATGGGGACATGCGGATAAAAGCACCAAATTTTTTCAGGCACTCTACAGGCTCCTAGCTATGATTTTGAGAGGGGAGACAAATGATCCCATCACTCAGATGGCTATAAGGAACGCTTTCTTTATTATTTTGGGACATTTCCGCATGTGGAAATTAGGGTAAATGGGTTTTTTAAAAGAATAGTCATAAGGATAATGTTTATTGGATGCAAGTTATCTTTATTATTATTTAATAACTCCGAAAAAAATATTCCAATATGGCTGCCCAAAAAAACATAAATTCAATATTTATTCGACTTTAAACTCCCCTGCGGACATCGCGAAATGCCATGTAGTTTATTAGCAGAACACGAATTAAAACATACTCCTTGCAATTCAAAAATGACAGTGGTTAATCTACTGACGGTGCATTATGAAAAATAAGTATTCATTAGTTTCATTATACAAAAATCATGTTCTTCCTGTACAGCTGCAGGAATGCATGTCTTTGTTAAGCACCAGTATCAAAATGCAGGTATGATTCATAATTGTAATTATGTGTCTACTTCTCACATTTGCAGCTGCACAGTTCGGTGCTTTCCAGCTGGCTTTCTTGCATGAACATCTCCCGCCACAACCTGCAGCACTTTTTTCAGGCCACTTCACAAGTTCACTTACAGCCTTTGCTGCCGCAGGCTGCGAGCTCCAGACAGGAACCCAGGACTTTGTTTTTTGCATCCATTTTCCAACCGCAGCCTTCAGCAGTTGGTGTCTGTTGTTGGGCCCGGTGACAGGTTGTCCAGATGCCAGCCTGGGACACTGCACGCTTGTGGGGCTGCAGCAGGGCCTGTTGAGTTGGGGGAATGTTCTCCATCGTTCTGTTTTTTCTGGCAGAACAGTTCCTTTCTTGCTTCATTCACCGACACCAAGGGCTGGTCTTGTCATTTTTAAAGACTGTGAAAACGTTCCAGCATCTGGAACTCCTGGGAATCCCCCGGTGATTTGTGCATTGGATGTTCTACGATGAAGTTGAAGGCATCTGTGACTTTGGTATAGGCACCCCAGCTTCCCAAACCCTTTTTCCCCCCTTTCCAAAGAAAAAGAAGTCGTATCACACCCTGGAAGCTGTGGAACACTGGTAGCGCTTTTGGACTTCTCTTTGCCCAGAGTACTAAAAGATGGCATGATGTGTAGGAAAAGGAAGTTCTTGCCACTTGCCGAAGGCGACCCAGATGTCACCGATGGATACTTTCTGGCTAGAAAGTGATACTTCCCGATGGATGACAAGAACGTCAGTATCCACGGTGCGTACCAAGCATGTGGTTGCATCCACTCTCTAGGCATCTTGTGATGGACCACAATTCTTGTGTCTGCCTCTTCGTGGTCACATGGCGGCATCGAGTGGGCAGTGCCACTGCAGACTACAGAGGCTCCAGATGTTGCAAAAACCTGTTTCCGTCTGGGAAAGGGAGTGGATACAATCTTCTCTGATAGGAACTGGAAGATTCTACCCTTTTTTGTGGGGTCACAGCAGGAAATCGGGGCCCAAATTTCCTGGACCTTGGGCTGGCCTGCCACCTTCCTTCGTAAAACCTTTCCCCCGTTTCTCTCTGGTTGATTCTTTGATACTGTTGTCCAGGTACCTTTTCCCATACCACATCTACTCTCATAGAGGTTTCCTATAATACTATAAATAAAAATAATATACTATAACTATGTTATACTATAAATCAAGATTTTTCTAAGTGAAAATTAGCCGTTATCACAAAAATGGTTCATAGAGGCTTCTGTAATTGGATCGTTTTTTCTCCCCTCTCAAAATCATAGCTAGGACCCTTGAATGCCTGAAAAAAATTTGGTGCTTTTATCCGGCATGTCCCCATCCTCTTGAAATCTGGTCCTTAGGGGGCCGACTAGTGGAGAAAGAAAGCCCGGTAGAAAAATAGTTATGTCTTGACTCTTTTTTGTGGCGTTAGGGTTGTACCAGTTCTCCAAAATTTTCTTAGTCTGACGGTTGATGTCTCTCTCGCTGAAGCCGTTGTTGATGAGGACTTGAGTGGATCGCTCGAATTCTTTGTGCATAAGTTGCCCTGTACTGCAGTGTGTGAGAGCTCTGATTGTGGAGTCTTTATATCTCTGTGGGCATTCGCTTTCTCCGTTGAGCAGTGTCCGGTGTTCGTTGGTTTTACGTAGACGTTTGTGATGATGATTCTTCTTTCTGCGTACAAGGACGTCTAAGAACGGCATTGATTTGTCTGAGCTGCATTCTATGGTGAAGGTGAGGCCTGAAGTATCTTGTAGACAGAGCTTCAGCTGTTCTGCTTCGTATGTGACTTGTTGTTTTGATGAAGATGTCCATCGATGTAGCGGCAGTATATGTCGGGCTTGCTTATTTTCTTGAATACTTCTTTCTTCTAACGCAGCCCATGAAGAATTTGCCAACAATACTCCTAAGGGAGAGCCCATAGCGAGCCGTTTATTTGTTGATACTTGTTCCCTCGGGGAGAGGTAAAAGGTGTTTTCTTTAGTGCAGCATTCGAGGAGTCCACGTAGTACAGGTTCCGGGACGTCAAGGCGGGATGGAGTCGTTGTTATTCACATCAACTACATCATCAACCGGGTGTATAACAACGACTTCCATCCCGCCGCTTGACGTCCCGGAACCTGTACTACGTGGACTCCTCGAATGCTGCACTAAAGAAGCACCTTTTACCTCTCCCCGAGGGAACAAGTATCAACAAATAGACGGCGTCGCTATGGGCTCTCCCTTAGGAGTATTGTTGGCAAACTTCTTCATGGGCTGCGTAGAAGAAGAAGTATTCAAGAAAATAAGCAAGCCCGACATATACTGCCGCTACATCGATGACATCTTCATCAAAACAACAAGTCACTACGAAGCAGAACAGCTGAAGCTCTCTCTGTCTACAAGATACTTCAGGCCTCACCTTCACCATAGAAAGCAGCTCAGACAAATCAATGCCGTACTTAGACGTCCTTGTTACGCAGGAAGAAGAATCATTCATCACAAACGTCTACGTAAAACCAACGAACACCGGACACTGCCTCAACGGAGAAAGCGAATGCCCACAGAGATATAAAGACTCCACAATCGGTGCTTACATCAGAAGAGCTCTCACACACTGCAGTACATGGCAACTTATGCACAAAGAAATCGAGCGATCCACTCAAGTCCTCATCAACAACGGCTTCAGCGAGAGAGACATCAACCGTCAGACTAAGAAAATCTTGGAGAACTGGTACAATCCTAACGCCACAAAAAAGAGTCAAGACATAACTATCTTCTACCGGGCTCTCTTCTCCACCGCTCACCAGGAAGAAGAAAGAATAATATCACAAATCGTCCACCGTAACGTGAAACCTGCAGACCAAGAGAGGAGAATAAAACTACAAATTTACTACAAAAACAAGAACACCAGCAACCTCCTTCTCCGTAACAGCCCAAGCCAGACGAAGGAGACAAAACAAAAGTCCCATGTCGTATATAGGATCACATGCAAAAGAGGAAACTGTGAAGTCCTCCCCTCATCCTACATCGGCATGACGACAACGAAGCTGTCCAGACGTTTTACTTGCCACCTAACTTCCGGAGTCCCAAAAAGTCACCTCTTAGAACAACATGGCATGCATCATCATAACAAGAAAATTTCTAGAAGAAAATACAGAATTGGTTGACATGTGTGCAGATGTGCGGCGACTTCTCATCCTATAAGCGCTGTACATAAAAGAGATCAATCCCAAACTTAACGTACAGGCAAACGACCTACAAGCTCTACCCAGCATGAAAAGAACAAAAGCAAATAACAGCCTACTCACAGAAAAGCCAAGCGAAGACCAAACAACCAATCAGCGTCTCCCACTCAAGAAGACGAGAAGCAAAAGCTGTCTACCAATCAACGACATCGGCAATAGGCTGCGTGGCAGGCAGACCGGCTATAAATAGCGCTTCACTTCGCATCTTAATCATGCACACCTCAACTCCTGAGGAGAAAACATCTTCCATATGCTGCTGAAGAAGGGTTCTTAGACCCGAAATCGCGATACAGCAAACATGACAAGCTACGGCGAAGTCATAAAAGTGATTACAAAAGAGAATAAGACACTCTTTAGACACAGATAAAATATCTTTAAGAAGATAATAAACGCTGAACTAGCTATCACTTTTAACGATATATATATTATATATATATATATATATATATTTTATATATATATATATATATATATATTATATATATATATATTATATTATATATATCTATAAAATTTTTATATTTTATTATATTATATATTTAATATTATATATTATATATAATATATAATTATTTTATATATATATATATATTTTTATATATATATGCTTTATTGACCACAGTATTTACAAGGGAACTCGATATAATAGTACGACTTAATAAATATATATAATATTATATTATATTAATTTTATATATATATATATAATATATCAATAAAATTCACTATAACTATATAATAACTCAATAAAAACAAAAACAATTTTTTTTTTTTAAATGAATCAATAAACAAAGTATCTAAAGATATTAACTTAAGAACCAGCTCAAGATAAGTATTGTAGTCCAACGCAAATAATACATTTCAACAAGACTAAAATAGCACAGATCATGCTACAGTAAATCAGAATGAAAATTACAAACTCAATATACCTCAATAGAACGAAATATAACTCAATAGAAACATAAAAAAAAAAAAATCATTTAAATGAATCAATAAATACAATATATAATGACATTTATTTAAGAACTACCTCAATATACCTATTACCTACTTTAGTCCAACGCAAATAATACATTTCACCAGACTAAAATATAAACGTTCAGGACAGAATAAATCTCTATAGAAAATTTACTCACAAAATTTAATATAACGAGATTTAAACAAACACAATCAATGTTGTATCACAATATAAACAAAACAGAAATAAACAATCTCAAATGAATTAATAAGAAAATGGGTGATGATATATATTTAGGAATCACCTCACAATAACTAATGTAGTCCAATGCATATAACTAATTTCATCAAAACTAAAATATCACAGTTCATGAATAATTCTTATAAATCAATTAATTATGTACATCTAAAATTTCATAGATAAAACTGGCCAACAAAGTTTTTTCATCAGAGATAATTTTGTGTGGCTTGGATAGCATTTTTGACGCTGATTCCAAAACTGCAATTGGATTTTCTCTAGCACGTATAGTTTTTATTATGAAGGCATATATGTAAATACACAGATTTAACCATTTTATATAGGCATAGTACTACTTTTTTCAACATTTTATTGGGTTTATCTTATGTATTTCTTAGTTTTACGGGTAATATATGGGCAAAAATTATAATGTTTAAATATTGATAGGGTTTATCTTGTCTAGTCTTATCTATTCTGGTCTATATATTAATTTATCTATTTATTTTATCTGTTTATTTCTCTATTTATTTCAGGCATCTTATCGTACGTCTGGCAACATGCGCAATTGATACCTCCCGTCTCTGAGAACAGCGTGCACATTCTGCCTTTGGCTACTGTCGGTCAAGTGCTGGGGCTGATGTAATTCGTTTCGAATAATTTGCTAAATCAATCAGCATGCCTCGAGAATGTAAGAATCACCCAGACAAGTTTTGTTATGTATGGGGGTAATTTCACAACAAAAACTAAAACGACGAACTATACAACCGACCTTAAGAAAAAAAACAAGCTATACTTTCATTGCCACCTAGGTGACCAAGATAAGCCATGGGCGCCACATCAAATTGTTCTTCTTGTTCAAACGGATTACACGTTTTGGGTGAACAATAAGAAGCTTCAATGCCGTTTGCCATACCATGATAGGGAGGGAGTCGAGAGATCATCATGAAGACTGTTATTTTGTAGTGTAAACATAATAGGGTTTTCTACAAAGAACAAAAACAAGATTGTTTATCAAACCATGGATTCAGCACGTAGACCAGTGCAACATGGTGGAAGAATTGCCCATTCCAATTCCCCCAGATGATGGGGTAGATTCTATCGAAGAGACATGAATGGTGATGAAGGTGCAAATTTGGGGGCGTTCCCCGGGCCGTCTGCAGATCCAATTACACATCGGAAGGTAGAAATTTTGAGCCAAAGCTATTCACCCAAGGACATTTGAATGATCTTGTTAGAGACTTGTCACTGTCTAAAGAGAAAGCAGAGCTTCTAGCCTCAAGACTACAGGAGAACAATTTACTTGAAAAAAATGTTCGTGTCAGTTACTACCGAAAGCGGAACTTTAATTTAGCAACATTCTTTACAGAGATGGTCCTCTCTGTTATTGCCATGAATACATGGACTATTTACAGACTTGTCTCAGACGTATGTGGCATCTGACTGGCGTCTCTTCATTGATTCATCGCAGAGAAGCCTGAAAGCCGTTTTTTTTGCAAATGGAAATGTAAAGCCATCCATCCCTATTGCCCATTCTGTCCATCTAAAAGAGACCCTATGACAATATGGATATACTACTTAAAGCAATATAATACACATCATCAATGGAACCTTTGCGGAGATCTTAAAGTTATAGGTATGTTAAGGGTATGCAAGCAGGATTTACAAAATATTGTTGTTTCCTTTGCCTGTGGGACAGTCGTGCCACAAAAGGAACACTACAACCAACGTGACTGGCCACAAAGGTCCACATATGTCCCAGGAACAAGCAGTGTCCCGTCGTCCCTTTAGTTTATCGCCAAAAGATCTTCCTACCACCTTTCCACATTAAACTTGGTTTAATGAAAGGGAATTTTGTTAAAACAATGGGTTTAAAATCAATTCACAAGGGTTCCAAAACCTTTCTAAGAAATTTCCGAAAGTTAGTGCAGCAAAATTGAAGGGGGGAATTTTTTTTGGGCCACAAATCAGGAGGTTTTAATGGATATGGAATTTCAACGGGCCCTCAGTCCGCTGGAATTGAAAAGCTTGGCTGGCTTTCAAATGGATATGCGCAAACTTTCTGGGGAATAACAAGTCTCATGCATATAAGGATGGAGGGTTTAGAAACTCCTCGATGCTTATAAAGAAATGGAGAAATCGAATGTCTTTTAAAAAAGCACTTCCTGCATTCCCATTTAGATTCTTTCCCCGAAAACCTTGGTGCAGTGAGTGACGAGCAAGGGGAACGCTTTCACCAAGACATTCGACTATGGAAGTTCGCTACCAAGGATTTTTGGGAAAGAAAAGCATGATGGCTGACCATTGTTGGATGTTGTATCGTGAAAATCCAGACCAAATATTTAAAAGAAAAGCGTACTCTCAACGCTTTTAAGATCTTGTACTGTGTATATTCTTACTTTAAAATATGTTTCATTGACTTTGATGAAGTTAGATTTTTTGCTTACAATTCATGCGTTGTATTAAATTTAGTGTATGATGTATATTTTAGTTCTTACAAGTAAATGATTTGCATGAAATGTAATTTATTACACCCGTAGATTTTCATAAAATTACGAAGATTTTCATAAAATAAAAATAAAAATAGTTCAAAAACTATACGTGCTAGAAAAAAACTGTAACCAGATTTGGAATCAGCATCAAAAATACGTTCAGAAAAGATTATTTATGTCTGTGATGTGAAAAAAAGTTTGATTTTGTTAACCAGTGTAATTTATATTTAGCATACTACTGCAGGCTCCAATTGTTAAGAAAATTACTCTTCAATAGTGTTAAAGCCGTACATTTTCCTGATGTGTCGTGTGTTGGGACAGTGTTGCACGACATGCACCTATGTCTGTATTTGCCCACACTGGCTCACACGCTCCAGCATGGGAAGCTTCCCTCTTCCTCGCCTGTTCCAGCGACCCATCTCGCACGCCAGGTTGTGTCCGCTCACCTTGAACCTTGTGAACGCAAATTATTGCGTTTCAATTCAATGTGTTTCGTTTATCGAATGTTTACTTCTGTACACAAACATTACATCGAATCTTGGATTCAATTCACAGTATGTCCTACGCCTAGACGAGTCGCTGTTAACAATGTTTGCCACAAAATTACTGTCTATCATGTTCCGCTTCCCCCATGCACGTCACTCATTAAGTACTGACCAATGAGCCTGGATGTCGCCGTGTTGCCGTCTATCGTTAGGGTTGTTGCCAACACACGGGCGTCATCGCTCATTATCTGTCTCTCTATCCACATCTTTCGGAAACAAATATGTTGCTTATTATCGATCGACTTGTTGTTTGGGGAGGTAACCACTATTTAAAAAGTGTAGGCTCCAGCGCTCTTGCATGGGTCATTAATATATATCGTAAGGCATTGGCACATGTAATATATTCGACTAGGCAACTCCGCGGCGTCTCCCAAGTAGAAATGCGCGCGGCGCGCCTCAGCCGCCTCTCCCGGCGTGGATGGCGGGCGCTTCAAAAGAAGCAGAAGAAGTATGTCTGTCATTCTCTCTGAAGAAGACGCTTGTCGAAACGTTAGGGAATATACATAGTGTTCCTGATTCGTCCTACCGAGTGTCCCTACCACATGCTATACTCATTTGTCTTACATTTTTTCAACACACACACACACACACACACACTCATATATATATATATATATAGATATATATATATATATATAATATATATATATATATATATAATATATATATATATATATATATATATATATATATAATATATATATATATATATATATATATATATATATATATATATATATATATATATATATATATATATATATATATATATATATATATATATATATATATATATATATATATATATATATATATATATATATATATATATATATATATATATATATATATATATATATATATATATATATATATATATATATATATATATATATATATCTGAACTGAAAATCTGACATTTCATCCCTTGCTAAAACATGTTCTATGAAGTTATGTGTCCTGTGGCGTCTGCGTCCTTTATTTTCTCCTTCCCAGTTGTTTGCTCTGTACAGGGGCCATATCCACCCATGTATGGAGTATGCCTCTCATGTTTTGGGGAGATCCACTCAAACAGCATTCCTAAACAGGGCTGATTCATAATAAGCTTTTCATCTCATCAACTCTCCTCCTCCGACTGATTGTGTCCAATAAATCACAGCCGTAATGTTGCCTCTCTTGCTATTTTCTACCGTTATTTTCATTTTCTTCTGAAACAGCTAACTGCATGCCTCCCCCCTGTACAGACTGTCCAGTTTCATCTAGTAAGCCTCCAAACACCTTGTTTTGGTCTTGAGCTAGAAGACCAAGTCCCAAAGGCTTTACATCCTCGTGCAGCGCCTCGAGAGCCATCACCAACACCTCTAGCGACTTTGCAAAGATTACTGCATCATCGGCAAAAACAAGATCGGTGAAATTGGTATTGCCGAGGGATGCTCCATAATCACTTTGATATACAACCTTGCCCAATACCCAGTCCATACAAGTGTTGAACAGTAATGGGGCAAGGACGCATCCTTGCCTCATTACTGTATTCACATAAAAAAAAGCTGGATGCACCTTCTCCACACTTTACAGCACTCTCAATCCCAGAGTAGAGGGTAGTCAGCAGACCCACATTCCTTGCAGGAATCCCGCGAAGCCGCAAAATATCCCATAGTGACTCACGATGCACTGAGTCAAACGCATTCTTGAGATCCAAATAGGCTGCAAGCATCTTTGTCGAAACTCATGTACCACTCGCGTTCCACCAGGACACGAAGCGCTAGGACACGGTCCGTTGTTTATTTACCAGGCTTGAACCCAGACTGCTGAGGTCTCTGAGCGGGAACCCAGCAACGGAGGTAGTATCACCAGCAACGACCTGCTCTCCCACTACCTAGATACTACCTGTCCTTACTACGGAAACCAGCAAGCCTCCCTCGGTAGGTAGTAAACGGGTAGGAAGGCCCTGACTGGCTAAGGCGTCATCCGTCACCAGCCAATGACAAACTGTTTTTAAAACTTCTCGACCAATCACAAGCCAGCGAGACATATCTCCGGGCAAGAATGGCATGCCAGACTGCCTTCTCCCCGCCTTCTGTCTGCCGAGCCTGCCTCGTCATCTCAAACTAATTCTCGTTTTATTTGGAATGCTTGCGTTTTAAGGAGTTTTAATGTATCAGATAGTAAGATATATAAGTAAGGAGCCTGTGTTGTTGGTGGTTTAGTGGTAGAAGGTGTGTATGTGGGTTAAAATAGTGAATATTTGTGTTATGGGGCGGCCCCACGGCAAGAATTTTTCTCCGTCACTCACTGCCCTGATGAGTCCTGAGATCCTGTTATGATGAGTCGCCTCATCATAACACCTTTAAATCACCCTTACTTAAGGTGACACACGGTGCTACATTGATTTAGATAATGACACGTATACAAAACATCGCACCATAATCACTAAGTTGTATAATAACGAGTAATAAGACGTTTAATTTATCCTGCCCAAACCTATCGTGGTGGAGGAGGTGGCGGCTTCGCCCGCCGCCTCTCTCAAAATCCGCCGTCATCCGCCTCATCTGTGCCTTCCTGAAGAAGACAGTCAGCTCCTACGTCTGTGATAGCACCATAGGATATCACCAGTGATCATATAATTCCTCAAAGGGTCCTCGCATTCCTACTAAGTAATTACCAAGGAGATCTCCGCTGGCGGAGTAGCGGGCAGCGGCCGATTTCCTGCTCCGCCGCCCTCACAACACCCCGTTATCAGCTGTACCTGTGCCTTCCTGAAGAAGTCAGGTCAGCTCCCACGCCTGTGATAGCATCATAGGATATCACCAGGGATCATAGGATTCCTCAAGGGGTTCTCGCACCCTTACTAAATATTACCAAAGAGATCTCCCTTGGTGTTGATATCCACCTCACAGGCTTCATGCTGCTGCTGCTGCTGCTGCCGAAGGCCGCTCTACCAGATGTGGATGAGACCCTTGCTTGTATTTCATCTCTTTACTCATATATATATGAATAATAGCCATCCAAATGCAATTATATATCTATATTCACCTAGAAAAAGGATATTTCATAGCATACCAAGTAATAATAAGCGAGCCTGGAGACTTCCTACCTCTGCTAATACCAGTCTCGAGCAGTCGTTGGCCAGTGTGCACGTTTACAACCAAATCTACGACCTAACCGCGCTGTGGGTTCGTGTTACCACCGACGTCGGACTTCCTACCAAAAAAAGGTGATAAAGTGCTTCGTGGGTTCCTGCCCTGATGCTTCAGTAGATGACTGCAGATACGTGTCACCAATAGATGGACTAGAATCACGGATTCCTGCAAGGACTAGTGGTTTGATAACTGGTCTGTATTCTGGGACTGAGAGTGCTGTGAAGTGTGGGGCAGGTGTATCCAGCTTCTTTCCTGTGAATATAGGAGTGAGGCAAGGGTGCGTCCTTGCCCCATCACTTTTCAACGCTTGTATGGACTGGGTATTGGACAAGGTTGTAGATCAAAGTGATTGTGGAGCATCCGTCGGCAACACCAAGTTCACTGATCTTGTTTTTGCCGATGATGCAGTAATATTTGCTGAGTACCTGGAGGTCCTGGTGATGGCTCTCGAGGCGCTGCACGAGGAGGCAAAGCCTTTGGGACTTGAGGTCTCCTGGTCAAGACCAAGGTCCAGGTGTTTGGAGACTTACTAGATGAAGCAGTACAGTCTGTTTATGCGTGTGGCGAGGACATTGAGATCTTGGAAAGTTTTACATACCTTGGTAGCGCAGTCCATAATGACGGCGGGTCACGCCAAGAAGTCTTACGGCGGATTGGCATAGCCCACGGTGTTATGGACTCGCTCAGCGGGAGTATTTGGCGTTGTCGGTACCTGTGCAGAAGGACAAAGATCCGGATCTCAAGTCGCTTGTGATCCCTGTCTTACTCTATGGTTGTGAGACATGGACACTAAATAGTGACTTGAAGAGACGAATCAATGCCTTTGGTAATAAGTGTCTTCGCAGAATCATGGGGTATCGCTGGGATGATTACGTGTCAAATCAACGATTGCACCGTGAGACTGAATCGAGGCCTATTACCTGCATAGTCCGTCAGCGCCAACTTCGGCCATATGGGCCTGTGGCACGCTACCCTGAAACCGATCCTTCCCATCGGGTTGTATCTGTAAGAGACAATCCGGCGTGGAGGAGGCCAAGGGGGCGCCCACAAGGCTCGTGGCTGGGGCAAGTTGATGTTTCTTGTCGAGAGCTGCTTGGTATGGGAAAGGAGCCTGCATGGGAACTCGCGCGTGGTGACCCCCGGAAGTGGCGTCGTAGGGTGGGCGAGGCGACGCACCCCCCGGCGTATGCCCCCAATGATTGATTGATTGAATAGATGGGCAAGCACCTTGCCTGGCACGCTGAACAGTGTAACACCGTAGTAATTGTTGTATTCCTGACGGTCCGCCTTCCCTTTCCAGGCAGGGACGACCAACCCTCTTTTCCAGAATAGAGGAATAGTACTTGACTGCCACACGGCAGTCAAGACAGCATCCAACCCGCGAATCATGGTCTCTTGGTGCAAATATTGATTCGAATTCAAAAGATGTACCCAAAGTTTAGAAAACTCTCGAAATTCGGTAAGTCTGTGACTAAGAATTAAATTTTAAATAAAATAGGTCATGAACACAAGATACTGCTGTTTTGGATGCCTCCAATACTGGGAAATACCCCCGTCCCACTTATTCGGAATCAGCAGGAATCAAGCAAACACTTCGAATGCCGTTCGATATTTATGTACTTCGAATGCACCTCGAAAGTTTTGAGCATGAGCAAAATATTTGGGCCGGCCACAAGAATAGGCCCGAATGTTTGGGAATGCAGTCATAATTTTTAGAATGCACTTCGAATGCACTTCGAATATCCAGGTATATACCAAGAATTTTCATTTCGACGGCATTCCGGCTCATTCGGCCTCTAGTGTGACGGGGGTATTAGTTTCCACATGGTCTTAGAAAAACAAAACAAAAAATAAATAGCTTGCCGTGAGTCTCAGTCATGAGTGATACTTTCACAACCTGGCGTTTACAGCTTTTGTCCTTCCGGTTTTGACCATAGACGCATTTGACTAGCGTAGTCAATCAAGACAAAGCTGGTAATGTAGGGAAGGAACCTACAACTCGTCCTCAGTTTCCGACACGCCCAACCAATATCTGCGACCCTTGCGAAGCTTAACCAGTGGCACCAGATATACCACGTGTTCTCCAACAACTCTAGAGACTATCAGATGCACTTCAAGAAAGACCAAGAAGCTGAAATATTCCCTTTGGAGATGAGGTAAAGACCCAGGCTATCCTAAAAAATAGCAAGTTGATGTAACACCAAAAAGTCTCAGAAGACAACCTGTTTAGGGAAAATGAGAAAACCCGTTGCTATGAAGAAAAGGGATGAGAGGTCTGTCAGAGAGGAGAGACAGGAAACTTCCACCGACAACTGGTTCCAATGACCCTACCAAACCTTTTGGCTTTTATAGTGTAGAAGTCGCCACACTCCTTTACAATGCAGGCCCAGCTAACCAGGGCAGGGTCCGGTTAACTAGGACCCTTGACCTCCAGTCATTGTCTCTTAAGGAGGAGGAGAAGGAGGAGGAGGAAAAGAAAAAGAAGAAAAAGAAGAAAAAAGAAGAAGATAACAGAAAAAGAAGTAGAAGATGATACATATGAAGGATAGAGGAGGAGTAATACATACAATATGAAACTAGCAACATTTGTGCTAAACGAGGCTGTATGTGTAACTAATTTCTACCACTATAGTAGTAGGAAGAGGACGAAGAGAAAAAGGAAGAGGGAGTGAAGGAGCAAGAAAAGGAGGAGGAAATGAGAAAGACAGATAATATTGAGAAGAAAAAGAAGAAGAGGTATATAACAGAAAAAGAAGTATATAGAAGTGGATACATAGGAGGATAAGTGGATAGAGGAGGAGGAGTAATACAAAAAAATAAGAGACTAGTAACATTTGTGCTAAACGAAGCTGCATGTGTAACTAATTTATACCACTATAGTAGTAGGAAGAGGACGAAGAGAAAAAGGAAGAGGGAGAGAAGGGGCAAGAAAAGGAGGAGGAGGAAAAGAGAAAGACAGATAATAGTACCCAATATTGTCCTTCGTGCATCTGGTGAGCGCTTTGTGTCCTGGTGGAACCGACGTCAGTCGGCTGGTGGCCGACGTCAGTTTCGACAGGGGATGCTTGCAGCCTATGTTAATCTCAAGAAGGCGTTTGACTGAGTGCATCGTGAGTCAGTTTGGGAACTTTGCGACTTTGCGGGATTCCTGCAAGGATTATTAGTTTGATGACTGGTCTGTACTCTGGGATTGAGATAAGATAAGATACTTTGATCCTATCTAGACACTTTGCAAGTACCAACGACAAGGTTATTGACTATTCAAGACGCCACCACGCCAGGATGAACATGGTGGGATCGAACCGCTGATCGAACGCAGGGACGCTGCAACACCCCAAAAACCACAATAACGATACCTAAATCATTGAAATCGGTCGATTAGTAACTGAAATATGACGACAAGCATCGGTGGATGCGGGCGGCTGCCATCTTGAAAATTGCTAATTATGACCCTCTTGGGACGTTTTTTATCTCTGGTAACATCAACATTCTTAAAGTAGAGGTTCTAGGGATGCTCAAACTGCATCAAAAAATAATTTCAAGGGAGATACATGGGAACAGAGTAAAATAAAACTAGTATAAAAAATGAAAATATAGCGATTTTTCACAAAATTGTCTGTAAATTTCCTTTAATCGGGTGATCTTCACCTCAAATTGTTTCATAAACCTCGGCAATGACATCAGCATCCCGAGAAACTACAATAACGATACCTAAATAATTTAAATCGGTCGATTAGTAACTGAAATATGACAACAAGCATCGGTGGATGCGGGCGGGCGCCATCTTGGAAATTGCTAATTATGACCCCCGTGGAACATTTGTTTTCTCTGGTAACATCAAAATTCTGATAGATGAGATCCTAAAGGTGCCCTAAATGCTTTCATAATTTTGTTTTAGGGGCGTGCATGGGAACGTCTAGCTGCTAGAGTATTTGTTGAGTCGCTACGTTTGTGGTTGTTGAGTCCTTGTTTAGTATTTCTTGAGTAGTATTGTATACACGTTGGTTCCACCAAACGGTGAGGCCCTTCAGGCTTACCACGTGTTTGTAGTTTGGCGTGTCCTGGTTAGGTGTAGTAGCGACGGACGGAAGGCGGGAAACGAATGGTAACCGTGTTTTGGGGAGTTCCGGCTAGCACAGGAGACATTGACACACACACACATCGCCTGTACACTAATTAAACTTTGTTCTGCGAGGCCAGCTCATAGCACGACTGCCAGTTTCCCGTCCTTCTGGGCAGTGGGATAGAAAGGCGGTAGGTGCACTCCAGTACTTAACGTAACAGGGAGGAACTTTCCATCACCACTGTTAAACCGCCCAGAGATACAACCACGGTCGGGTTTTGAGAAGGTGTTACGTAGCATATTTCTTCAAGTATCATTTAGAGTAGAGATGAGAGCAGAGGGTGCTCTCACTCTTGTATGTTTAGTGATGCAGCTGGGCCTGTCAGTAGTCTAGGCTGTAATCGGTAGTATTCTTGTGTATTCGAGCAGGAGAGAAGAAGGGAGTGTTACGGCCCCTCTCTCTCTCTGGGTAGAAGCTGGAGGGCTTCAATCGGTTCACGGTTTAGTGAACAGTCTGTTGCGCTAAAGCCCCAGTCGTAACAATATATATATATATATATATATACCCACAAAACGTAAGTTAGTCAAAGCCTTCGTCAACAACACCATGACGAATGTGTTAGTCACAGTGTATGGTGTCTACGGACTATCCTTACTTCTGTTTATCAAAGATTTACTCTTTGTGAAATATTTGGAATACAACACTGATTCTGTACCAATGCACTAATGATCATGATAATACATTATAAGTCTTAAAACGACGGGTCTTTGAAAGCATTTATTCATATTGCGACGCATGGCATTTCTCCTCCGAAATATTGCCAAGTAGCCTACCACATTTACTTGAGTTGAAAACTGATGAAGATAAAGTAAATATTTGGCGCAAATGTGATTTGGTTCGGTTAGACATGCTGCAGAGAAGAAAGAGATACTGAGAAGAGAATATCCATCATGATCATCATGGCTAAGCAGTGTGCCCTGTGCAGAGCAAGGCAAAGGATTATACGGTAGGTAATACATTTTTTTCTCTTAATTGGTTCTTGAAGTAAGTATAGTATTAATTAAGGAAGCATGACAAATAAAATAAGAGTTGTGAAGAGCAGAGTATTGCGCATCATAGACGTCAATTGTTCGCTTGTTTTGCTTTGGGTTAAATACTTGAATAGTGCCGCGATTCCTGAGGAAGACACAAGACAGGGCAGCTGCCACGCCTGTGATAGCATTATTGGACATCACCAGGGCTCATAGTGTTCCCCAAGGGATCCTCGCAGCCCTAAACAACAACAGCAGCCAGCATAATAGTGGCGAGACCAGCCAGACTCACGGCACTCATGGCAACACGGCTGCTGACCTGGGTTTGATATCCTGTTGCCCTTCGCCTCCCTTCGGGTCCCTTGCTATACACCTCCTTCGCCTTCCCCTGCAGTGAACCTTTCCTTTCCACGATCAGTGTATGTATTGGTAAGTAGTAAATTGGTTTTTCTGTAAGGCATTTCTAAGTAGGTATGTCACTTCAGTATACCATGGCAGTTTATGTTGGTGTTGTACAGTGCTGCGAGGATCCCTTGGGGGAACATTATAAGCCCTGGTGATGTCCTATGATGCTATAACAGACTTGGCAGCTGACCTGTCTTCTTCAGGAAGGCACAGGTGAGGCGGATGACAGCGTGTTGCCGTGAGGGGGGGGACGCTCGCCGCCGCCAGAATCACCCAAGGCGGTATAAGTGCAGGTAATATTCTAGTGTCCTTTCCCGCCCTTATTAGTGGGGGGGTGGGGGGTTTCCACCAAACCTTCACAAGTTCCTTCAGGTACCTCTAAAACGTAATTATAAAGTGTGTGGTAAAATTTTGTTAGGTTACCGGGAGGGTTCGAGGAATATGGAGCTTACTTAGGAGGGGGGTGCAGTCAGTTCGTACACAAGTTATTTCGTACACCAAAAAAGTTGCTTCGCAGTCTATAATCTATATGAAACTATAGTCGTTTCGTACACTCAACTCAGAGTTGAACTTGAAAACTAGTTACAAAACGAGGTAAAGTTTGCCCATACTCTCCCACTTTCCCCCAAACACGTTTGGGAAGCTGTGGGAATGCAGGGCTTTCGGGTGGGGAACAAATTATGCTTCGAAAACACGTAATTAAAGAGTTGTGTAGGGGATAAAATTCCCTAGATCTAAGGTAATTTCCTTATATCTAGAGAAATTTACCTAACCTAGCGGGGGGCTTGACCCACCGATAACCTAAGCAAACCTAACCAAATCTAACCAAACTTAAGCTAACCAAATCTAACCTAACCAAATCTAACCTAACCTAACCAAATATAACCTAACCTAACCAAATATAACCTAACCTATCCAAATATAACCTACCCTAAGCTACCCAAATATAACCCACCTTAACCTAACCTAACCAAATTAACCTAACTTAAACCAATCTAACCTAACCTCCTAGCTGGGGGTTGGGGGGGTTCTCGACACTTCGGTTATCATTCTGAGAGGATAGTCAGGTTCACACGTCTCTGGACTCAGAAGAAATCCAATCAATTTTCCCTCAGATCTAGGGAATTTTTCAACACCCCTAACTCAAAAACTATGTGGTTGCGACGCATATTTTGTACCCGAGCCAAATATCCCGCATTGCTCCAGTTTGGGGACCTGTGGGAATGCGGGGTTTTCGGGTAGGGAACAAATAAAGCGTCGGAAACACGTAATTTAAGAGTTGTGTAAGGGGGGTAAAATTCCCTAGATCTAGGGTCATTTCCTTATATCGAGAGAAATTTGCCCAATCAAAATTAACCAAACCTAGCGGGGGGCTTGACCCACCGATAACCTAAGCTAACCTAACCAAATCTAACCTAACCTCCTAGCGAGGGGTTGGGGGGTTCTCGGCACTTCGGTCATCATTCTGTGAGGATCGGCAGGTTCACACGTTTCTGGACTCAGAAGAAATCCAATTAATATTCCCTAGATCTAGGGACTTTTTTCAACACCCCTAACTCAAAAACTATGTGATTGCGACGCATATTTTGTACCCCAGCCAAATATCCCGCATTACCCCAGATCCCCAAGCTTGTTTTGTGGGAGACGGGGAGTATGGGCAAACACTAGAATAATACCATAACTTGTGTACGAAACTCCCTGTATCCATCACACTTCATCAAGATCACACGTTTATCAGTTATATATTTTTATGTATTTTCGGTTTTGTATCATCCAATAGTATATATCGGATATAGTTTACGTCATCTACATAATCTACTCCACATACAAAACTCGTTTCCTCCTTCCCCTCCCAAAACCCGATGGTTTTTCCCACATTCCCGATGGGTCCTTAGGTTTGTTATGGTGAGGGGGATAACTGTAAAATTAGGCATTTCCAACAATTTTGAATGTGCTTAACATTC
Source organism: Chionoecetes opilio (assembly GCA_016584305.1). Lineage (NCBI taxonomy): Eukaryota > Metazoa > Arthropoda > Malacostraca > Decapoda > Majidae > Chionoecetes > Chionoecetes opilio. Next base: position 153,537 of record JACEEZ010024811.1, on the reverse strand, counting down.
TTACCACATCAAAATACATAGGGAAGAGCATTTATAATCTCGTACTCAATTATTGTTTGGAAGTACCTTCCTGTGTCCTGGAAGTATGATGGCCTTCACCCCCCCATTATCCCCTTGTGTAATTTTTCATATCCGACGGTTGTTACAGGGGTTAGAATGCAGGTAAAATTCTAAAGTTCTTTCCCGCCCTTATTAGTGAGGGGTTTTCCAGTAAATTTCTAGCGTTTGCCCATAATCTCCCCCTTCCCCCAAACAAGTGTGGGGAACCTGTGGGAATGCGGGGTTTTCGGGTGGGGAACAATAACTGCGTTGAAATACATATTTTTTGGAGTTATTTAGGAGATTCAAAATTCTCTATATCTAGGGTAATTTACCTAGATATAGGGAAATTTACCTAACTAAACTAAACCTAACCTAGCTAATAACCTAACCTCATTTAACCTAACCTCCTAAACTTACCAAATTTAACCTGATATCCTAAACCATTAGGAGATCAGGTTAAATTTGCTAAAACCCAGCATTTACCGGAAAACCCTCCACTAATAAGGGCGGGAAAGAACTCTAGAATTTTACCTGTATTTCTAACCCCTGTAACAACCATCGGATATGAAAAATAACACAAGGGGGTAATGGGGGGGTGAAGCCCACCATCGAGGTTCGGTTAAGTTATCAATGCCCGGTAAAATTTTATACTAGGACCAGAATTCTCTACATAATTATAGAGTATGATTTATGGTTACCTTAATGGATTCTGAGAAACATTCTCTCCATGAGCTTCCGTTGTAAATTACTAGTTTCGGAGATCTAAATTGTTATTAATTTCATTTAACATTTTATTTTTAACGTACTTTGTACTAAATTACTGGTTGAAAGTACCAAAAACATCAACTAACCTAAGCCCTCATTTTAACCTGACTAAAGCCAAATTCGCATTAATAATTGCTCCGCGGCAAAGGAAAAATTGAGGCGATGCAGGTCACTAGCGAAAGAAGAGTGAGGTGCATGTAAACACTTGTCTCTCTTGTCACTTGTCATATCCAAAAGTACTGATTTGCGACGGAAGCTCATTGGGAGAGTTTTTTTTTTAATCCAATTATCTAAACAAACCATACTCCCAATAGTGTAGGTAATTCTGGTCCTATTGTAAAATAATACCCAATGCCCAGGTTAGGTTAGTGAGTTAAGATTTGTTTTATCGCCCCTGTCATATCTCTTTTACTACCATATGAAGGACTAATCTTTTGTCATATACGTCTTCTATTACCCTTCAAACCTCTTGGCAAACTGTTACTTTGGTCAAAACCATGGACAAAACCTATCTTATATGAATAAATATGACCCTCCCCCGCCGCCATTCACGCAGTTCAGCACCTCGCCTTTCCCAGGCCCGCCAGGCCGCCAGCCACGGCGTGGTCAGTGCTCACTTGCAACCCCCTCAGGTTAGGTTTGGTCATGGGTGGGTTAGTTTAGTTTTATTCGTGAACTATATTTTTCTGGTAGATTTTGATGTGTTTAGGAACCATTATTATTATTTTTTTAAATCATTAGTTTTTCAGAGGTGAGGTCAAGGGAGTAAAAAAAAAAAATAGTGATTGCCAAGAAAAACAAACATCAGATTCATTCAAAACGCATCAAAATCTATCAGAAAAATATAGTTTTATCTGAAATAGGAGAGGCTTGATATAAAACAAAGCTTTACCGGTTAGTGAACAACTGCAACAACAACATTATTTTCTTTATATATATATATATATTAATAATATTATATATATATATAATATATATATATATATATATATATATATATATATATATATATATATATATTATATATATATAAAATATACACAAAACCATGTCATTTTTATTTGGTATTTTGTTGTATTTGGTGTGAATTTTGGTTTTCAGTGAAAGCCCAGTTCTGCTTCATAAAACCCATATTTTTATTAGACAGAACTGGGCTTTCACTGCCAACCTTAATAACATGATTTGTGTATTGTTCTTCTGCAGCATTTATGTAGTGAAGATGCTATTCACCTCTGGACACTAACAAAATAATAACCTATTTGGTAATATTCCACAGGAGTAGGCGGCCGCACCAGCCGGAGCAGCGGGGCCGCATATTACCCAAGTCTGGAAAGGGTCGCCTTGCCGGGTGAAGACGCTTGGCTGTCCCTATGAAGCTAACCATCGGATTTTCTCGAAAATACCCTCATTGTGATTCCCACACAAAGTTATCACGATTCTGGTAAGGAGAGCTAACCGTGACCTAACGTAACCTAATCTGACGTGTTCAAGAGTTAAGTAGGTGACCCTTTGTGTAGGCTTACACAAACCATCCGGGACAGTTCCGGGGGCCCAGTTCTGACTAATATTAATTGCCATTTGGTTTAGTTCAAGGTTAAGGTTAGGTAAGTAAGACAATTTACCTGAATATCTACTAGAATTTACTGTTGCAAATTTATATATATATATATATATATATATATATATATATTATATATATATATATATATATATTATATATATATATATATATATATATAATATTATATATATATATATATATATATATATAATTAATCCCTCCCCAGGTCAAGAACGTTAGGTTAGGAATCCTTGGAGTTAACCTAACTTTTTAAAGAAGGGGAGGCTGTGGCCCCCCCATGGTCTTTTGCTGAAGGGTCATTAACTTATCCTAACCTCTGACTTGGGTTTTTCTCTAAAAAACACGAATCTGCATCGGTAATGGTATAGAGTAGACCCCTACCTGATTAGACAAAGATAGAATACAAGTGATATCGAAATAATGTATGTGATTAATTACAAACTCTAAATTTACCGTTAGGGTAATGCTGCTGTCCCACAGAGCCGGGTGAGCTGGGCGGCCCCTTCCCGTCTAATAGAAAAACAACAGTCCAACACGGCGAAGAATCAGCAAAAAATGTCAACAGCCGCAGTGTTCTTTATTTGTCACCGGGTTCATACCGTTCTATACCGGGTCCTCACCGGCCTGGTACCGGGCTCACCGTCCCGCGAAACGGGTGCGCCGTCCTTATACCGTCCTCGTACCGGGCTCTCACCGTTCGCCGCCGCTTTTACTCGCCCGGCACAAGTTTTGAGCATACAGTAAAAGCCTTATAACTCGGCACGATAGGGGCTCTGGCCCTTGCCGAGTTATTCAATGTGCCGAGTTATGCAATGTCCTCCTCTGATATGGGGGAAAAAAGAAAAAAAAAAAAAAAAACTACACTTACCAGTGAACGGGTGGAATGGAATGTGCTGGATTTGATATCAAATTCAGCACAAATAGCACGCATGGACGCACCTGCATCCATCCTTGCCAGCACTTTCACCTTTTTCTGCAGGCTCAGGGCCTCAGGCTCTTCAATTTCATTTCATTCCTGCTGGAGACACCCTTGCATGATGGAGCTGACATCTTGATATACAGTACTGTATGATGTAATCCCAAAACACGTAAAATAGGTGGCAAATTAAAGCAAAGGTCGGGTACCAGCGCGTAGGCTGAGCCGTGTTTTTGTCGTCCAAGCACCGTCTTGGATTACGAATCCCAATCCAATAACACTTGCTGAAATGTGTGTTATACTACTTTGTGATATTTTTTGCAATGTTTTGCATTGATTATTATTTCGGCTCCTACCAAGCTTGTTGTGTTTTTGAAGCAGAAACCAATCCTTTTTCAATTTCGACAAAAAACGGAATTCGTATCCAAGACGGTGCTTTGACGACATAAACACGGCTCAGTAGCTGACAGCCTACATGCTCGTTCCCGACCTTTGCTTTACTTTGCCACCTATTTTACGTATTTTGGGATTACATCATACAGTACTGTATTTCAAGATGTCAGCTCCATCACGCAAGGGTGTGTCCAGCAGGAAGGGAAGGAAATTGAAGAGCCTGAGCGTGCAGGAAAAGATCAGAAGTGCAAAAATACGACTTTATGCGACTGACGATATGCCGAGTGTAAGCGAAGAGATGCAGTTATAACATCAATATGCCGAGATACATTATTTTTTGCCGACTTTCTGTTTACATGTTCACACAAGAGGTTGTGAGGGCATGATATGCCGAGTGAAAACCATGAGATGCAGTTTAGGTGAGGCGGTAGCAGAGTGGTTAGCGTCACCGAATGGCGTTCTCGAAGACCTGAGTTCGATTCCGAGTGAGACCCATAAATCCACTTGAAATCTTTCTGCACCGTCGAGTGGCCTAAGAACACCCACATGCCCTGTCCATTAACTCCACCTTCGACTGTGAGTGCATGGGAGGACACAGGGGGCGGCATGAGCCTCTAATCACAGGCGTCAGTCCAGGGCCGGATTAAGGGGGGGGCTACCGGGGCTCTAGCCCCAGGGCCCCCACTAAAAGGGCCCCCACCATATGTATATTAGCTTTAAGCAGTAATAAAAACATTGGCAAGTTACAAAACCAAAGCATATATGTCTGTCTGTTTCATCCTTTGTCTCTGAATACCAGTCTATGCATTAACAATTCTTTGCCAAACATAGGCCTCAAAATACCCACAAAAGTGCTTAATTTTTGTGCGAGTATAGGGCCCCCACAGCTCTTGATCCGGCCCTGGGCGTCACTATAACAATCCTGCCTGCGCCACCACGGGCGAGGGCCAACCATCACAGTCCTCGAGTGAGCCTCCAGGACCTACCATCCCACCCCTGTAGCTCACTGCCTACACGCGCTATAGGCATAGGTGTGAAAAAAAGAAAAAAATAATAATAAAAAAAAAAATTAAAAAAAAACTTTGCCTTTGCCATGCCGAGTTATATCAAATTCCGAGTTATACAGTGCCGAGTTATAAGGCTTTTACTGTACTCAAAACTCCTGCCGGGCGCGGATGGCCGGCAAAGTCCCCTGAACGTGTTCAACGGACGGGAAACGGCCCACTGTGTGTCCTCACCGTGTGACCCCGTCTGCCCCTAGTTTTTCACACAGTGGCGAACGGTGAGCCCACACGGCTCTGTGTGACAGCAGCATAAGTTTAGATTACATGGCTATTGTGGAGTTTAGCTCCATGTTTCCAAAAGTATAATATATTTTGTATACTTTATGTTTATTTGTTACATTCATTTGCCATTGCATACTGTTTTGTGACTGGCATGTCAGTGGTTTTGTTTTCCCCTAAGTGTTGTAGGCCACACCCTCTATCTGCTCTGTGACATAATGCTAGGCTTAACATTTTTTTATTAATGTATACATGTCATTCCAGTGGGCACAAGACAGCAGTGTAATGGGATGCTAAATTGGTCAACCCAAACACAGTTTTCATGTTCTTCATGGAGAAACTAGGCTTCACAGACCATTGAAGCTGTACAACATTTTGGAAATCAATGCTCTTTACAACATCTACAACATGAACATCAGGCTGAGGAAACCAGAAGAGATTGATTGAACTGAGGGAACAACAAGAAACAGGTTTGGTCTAATTTAATTATGTTGATATAGGTTCCTTTAAAACCCCTACAGGACAGTGTTATTTAGTTTTTTAGCTATACCTGAGTGCCTTTTTTTACTGCCTCACTGCACTCTCAACATTTAGCTGAAGCTACATCCCCTCCTTGTTGTGTTCTCTCTATTATCTACCCTTCCATGCTCCCTTGTTTGCACAGGGTACTCTTCCATTATCATCTGTTTATTAGATATTATTTGACATTGTTTCTACCTCTAATCTCTCAAACTATACATTGCCTTGCAAAATAAGTATTTCACTTGCATCCAAATACAATCAGCATATTTTGGCCCACATTAACTTCCAGGTTTCTTTCTCACAGAAACTATTGAAATAATTAACTAGAGTTTATATTTTGTTGTCATTCTACGCAAACTACAATATTATTCACAAGTGGTAGGTTATAGCGGCTTCTAGTTTGTCTTATTTATACCCATTCTGCACTATCATTTCCTACCTTATGTGCATGGCCTAGCTTACACAACCTGTTTGTACAGCAGTGTTATAATAGTAATGTTGTATGTACAAACAGATTGTGTAAGGTAGGCTATGCACATAAGGTTGGAAATGATGGTATGGAGCATATTACTGCATGTAATATACAAAAATTAGCTACTGGCATTCATGTAAGCAGTAATAAATAGACTTAGCATGGCATCTAGGCCAGTCATTTGATATGTGGAATTAGCCATCATATTCCCACTGGCCACTGCATTTTTTTATTGTGTCTGTCTTACTTCTTTCCAGTGAATGTCTTTCATCTTTTCCAGTTTTCTAACAACATTTTCTTAGGTTGTATTTTTCCAGATGTTAGGTATTTTAATGCTAAACTATCCACCAGTTTTTTTTTTTTTAGTCTTTCTTAAACATTGCATAGGAATCCAAAAGCTTTTCATCAGATGTCATATTTGAAAATATTTATTGCATTTAATGTACTCTCTTCCTACTTTAATGCGTTTGAGTAAAAAGAGCTTCAATTATATATTTCTTTCTCTACAAGATGTTGCACGAATCTCACTTATAAGAACAGTGTTTGCAGTATATTTTGATACCTGTATGATGGATATGTACACTATTTTCTACTTTTACTGCATACAATATTATAGCCAGGCCCAATCCTTTCCAATAGCATTTTCCCGTAAATAATCACTTAATCACTCGCAGGCGGTAGAAGAGTGGATGTGGTTGGGGAGGCGGTAGCCGAGTGGTTAGCGTCTCCGACTGGCGTTCTCGGTGACCCGAGTTCGATCCCCGAAGAAAATCAAAACCTTTCTGCACCGTGGAGTGGCCTAAGAACACTCACATTCCCTGCCCATCAACTCCACCTTCGATTGCGAGTTGCATCGGAGGACACAGGGGGGCGGCATGAGCCTCTAATCAAAGGCGTCACTATAAGAATCCTGCCTGCGCCACCACGGGCGAGGACCAACCATCACAGCCCTCAAGTGAACCTCCAGAGCCTACCATCTGAGCCCTGGGTCACCACTGCCTACAGGCGCTAAAGGCACAAATGTAAAAAAAAAAAAAAAAAAAAAGGCTATTGCAATAATGCATAGGGTTAGGTTGGCCAACTGTCGGGTTTGGCAATCTCCTGTCTTAAATGCTGCAAAGCACAAATCTAGATGATTGCTTTATTTATCATTAGTATGAAAAAAAAGTAAGTCATATATATGTAAAAATTCCATGGTTCAATTTCCATAGATTTGATAAGATATTTAAAAATAAATAACGTAATTTGTGTTCAGTTTGCAGAGATAAATATCGGAAATATATTTCCATCCCCCTGATCTTTTAGCGTTTAAGGACAAATCGCGAACTAAGTAGATTGTCATTCATTCTTACCCTGTAAACATGTACTCATTAATCTAACATTGAATTTTTTTCTAATCTCAAGTTGTTTCAGCTTTAATAAAGATGTATTTATATAATCATGTATTATATCCTTATTAACTTAATCCTGTTAATTTTCCTTTAATGCATATATTTCGTTTTAAAGACAAGTAAAGTAGACAAATGTTAACATGAATGCTGGTTTATTAAGATCCTTGCTTTAATTTTGAAAAGTACTTATTGGGCAGGAACTTCCACATTGATTTGGGCATCGGAGAAGCTGTTTTGTGTACATGTCCCTCTTGCAGCAACAACCTCACCTTCAAGAATGCAAATTTCTGTTCTTTACGGATCTTAAAAAAGGAGGAATTCATGATATCATAATTTTCGATAGAAAGTTACTCCAACTTGTCATGAAAAAATATGATATTGGGAATTCTTCCTTTAAAGATCCATAAAGGACAGATAACTATAATTGCATTCCTGGAGGTGCAGAGGTGCAGTTTTTGCACCTCTGGAGGGGTGCATAATTACACCCTATTTGTACAATAGGGTGTAATGTTGCACTCCGCCAGAAGATGCAATAACTGCAGTTTTGAGCGTGGGTGCAGCTTTTGCACCTTTAAAGGTGCAAAAGTGGGACATCATTTTGCACCTTTAAATGTGCAACATTTCACCCTTAAAGGTGCATCTGTTGCACTCCTATGGGTGCAAAAATGCATCCCTCCAACAGGTGCAAAAGTTGCACCTCTAAAGGTGCAGAGCCTGCACCTCTAAAGGTGCATTTTTTGCACCCATATGGGTGCAAAATTGCACCCAGAATTCCAATTCCAAAAGGTGCAAAAAGTTGCACCCTAATGTTAAGGTGCAACCTTGCACCCTTAAGGGTGCAACATCGGTGATATCGTTTTGCACCTTTAAAGGTGCAAAGTTGCACCCCTAAATGTGCATTTGCGGCACCTATATGGGTGCAAAAGTGCACCCCTCCAAAAGGTGCAAAAGTTGCACCTATAAAGGTGCAAAACCTGCACCCCTAAAGGTGCATTTTTTGCCCCCCCTTAGTCCAATTTACTAATATGGGTACTCAAAACGGTGAACTTGACGAACTGGTTAGTCATTTTGTTTTGACTAAGACCATACTCAGATTTACTAGGTAGTTACTCAAAAAATGACTAACCATTGTTACTCAGCGTGACTAACTTGGGTTACTCGTTTTAGACCCACGGCTTGAGTATGCTAAGTTAGTCACCATGACTAACCTTTGTTTTGTGTGCATATATATATTATATCATTATATGCTAAGTTATCACATGATAATTTGTTTTTGTATATATATATATATATATATATATATATATATATATATATAATATATATATATATATACTAGCCGCAAAGCCGCCCTCCGGGCGGACTTTTTGGCTAGCTCCTGCGGAGGGCTATTGGTGGGCCTTCGGCCCACCACCTGTGTTTGGTGGGCCGAGGCCCACCAAACATGGACTCTCCAGATAGCCCTTTTAACTTTCCTGAAATCATGGATGTAGAAATGTATGTATTCCCCCCACCCATTCACTCACCCATTACCCATCACCCCCCACCCATTCACTCACCCATTACCCATCACCCCCCACCCATTCACTCACCCATTACCCATCACCCCCCACCCATTCACTCACCCATTACCCATCACCCCCACACCCATTCACTCACCCATTACCCATCACCCCCCACCCATTCACTCACCCATTACCCATCACCCCCCACCCATTCACTCATCCATTGCCCATCACCACACACCCATTCACTCACCCATTACCCATCACCCCCCACCTATTCCCTCACCCATCACCCATCACCCCCAACCCATCACCCCCCACCCATTCACTCACCCCATCACCCCACACCCATTACCCATCACCCCACCCATTCACTCACCCATTATCCATCACCCTACATCAAGGCTTCCTCAATTCTCGCAACCCACTTTAGTTTTCACAATTCTCGCTAATAGGCTGGTAAAAAAAAAAAAAAAAGGGATCCGATCATCTCATAAGTGGGCTTATGACCTTCCCCTGGTCAACCTGATTCCAAAAATGTGCCATATGAGGTGTTTGCGCCACGGGGGGCGGAACCTATACCACACACACACACAGACAGACAGACACACTTTCGCTTATATTATTACTAGCCGCAAAGCCGCCCTCCGGGCGGACTTTTTGGCTAGCTCCTGCGGAGGGCTATTGGTGGTGGGCCTTCGGCCCACCACCTGTGTTTGGTGGGCCTTCGGCCCACCAAACACGGACTCTCCAGGTAGCCCCTTCTAACTTTCCTGAAATCATGGATGTAGAAATGTTGTACCCCCCCCCCCATCCTCCCCATTCCCCCTCCCCCCCACCCATTCACTCACCCTTACCCACCCCCCCCCTTCCTCCCCCATTCCCCATCCACACCCCTTCCTCACCCTTCCCCATCACCCCCCACCTTTCCCCCTCCCCCATCCCCCCCCAACCCATCCCCCCCCCCCACATTTCACCCATCACCCACACCCTTACCCTAAACCCCACCCATTCACTCCCCTTCCCCATCACCCTACTCCTCAATCCATTCCCCATCACCCTACCCCTACATATTTTCCCCAAATTTTCTCGAAAACCCACTTTTTTCACAATTACCCAAATAGGCTGCAAAAAAAAAAAAAAAAAAAAAGTGACCGATCATCTCTAATTGGGCTTAAAACCCTTTCCCCCTGGTAAACCCCGGTTCCAAAAATGTGCCATTTGAGGTGATTGGCCACGGGGGGCGGAACCTATACAGACACACACACACACCACACCCACACCCACACCCCCACACACACAACAGAAGACAGACAGACCCTTTCGCTTATATTTACCATTACCCATCCCCCCCACCTATTCCCTCACCACACCCTCACCCCCAAACCCCACACCCCCCCCCTTCACTCCCCCCTCACCCCACACCCATTCCCATCACCCCACCCTTCACTCACCATTACCCTCACCCTACATAAAGGGTTTTCCCTAAATTCTCGAAACCCATTTTTTTTTCACGATTACCTAAAAAGGCTGCTAAAAAAAAAAAAAAGTGCCGGATCATCTCATAATTGGTTTAAAAAACCCTTCCCCCTGGTCAACCCCGGGTTTCCCAAAAAAATTGCCATATGAGGTGATTGCCCACGGGGGCGGAACCTATCCCAACACACACACATACAGCACACACACGACAGACAGACAGACGACGCACATTTCGCTTTATTTACCTTACCCATTACCCCCTACCTTTTCCCCCCACCCTCACCCATCACCCCCAACCCACACCCCACCCCCTTTACCCCACCCCACCCTTCCTCCCCCCATTAACATCACCCTACATAAAGGTTTTTCCTCAATTGGAGAGACTAAAACTCGAGAAATGCCAGTGGTCGCTGGCAGTTTTAATCAAAGGTTGTCTACTGTGTTTTTCCCTCCGCGACAAATTTTTTTCATAAATCAATTTCGATAATTTTTGATGCACCGCATCTGAATACTAAAAAGAAAAGTTCTTTGTTTTTCTAGTAATGTATGCTGACATCATTACGATTGAACGTTCTAAGATGCAATTTAAAGCAAAATTACTCGCCTCGAGGCAAAGTTAATATATTTTTTTATGTATTTGTGGCATGTAAAATTTTGGGCGATTTCCCCTGTTTTTTTTAAAAAAGTACTGCTGCGTCTTTGGGAAACGCTTGTCAAAATACAAAAGCAATGCCTTGGAAAAACGAAGAATAAAAAATGCCGAAAACGGCTTGTTGCTGCGACAATGTAGGTTATAATTGTGGAGGCGACACGCCGCGGCGGGGAGTGGTGGCGGGGAGATTGTGGCGGGGAGATTGAATCAAAACATTGCTACTTCACGCGTCGACTCATTGCACTTCCAGGCTTTCTATCTGATTGATACACAATAATAACAGGAACATATGACTGCCTAGGTATAGATAACTTCTAAACATACGTTATTGACTGTATAATATCATAGAGTAACATTTACCTCGCCTCCTCAACTATAACCTACTTGGTTATTTGGTTAAATACATGTTTTACAGAATCAGGCTTCTATACAATATACATATAGAAGAAAATCGTTCTTAAAATTATACTTTTGTGTTTTAAGTGCAGTGGAATAAGCCCATATTTTTCTTTCAAGTTGACCAACTTTTCACCAAATTGAGTTAAACTGCCAGCGCACCACTGGCATTTCGGAGTTGCAGTTCTCTCTAATTCTCGCAACCCACTTTTTTTTTCACAATTATCGCTAATAGGCTGCTAAAAAAAAAAAAAAAAAAAAAGTGATCGATTCATCTCATAAGTGGGCTTATGACCTTCCCCTGGTCAACCCGGTTCCAAAGATGTGCCATATGAGGTGATTGCGCCACGGGGGGCGGAACCTATACCACACACACACACACACACACAGACAGACAGACAGACAGACAGACAGACAGACAGACACACTTTCGCTTATATTATTATAGATAGATATATATATATATACATATATATATATATATAATATATATATATATATATATATATATATATATATAATATATATATATATATATATATATATATTATATATATATATATATTTAAAGTATATATGTGCAGGAAATTTTATCTTTGTCTTAAGAGTGTCTTATTCTCTTTAGTGATCAAGTTTATGACTTCGCCGTAGCTGGTCATTTTGCTGTATCACGATTTTGGGTCATAAACCCTTCTTCAGCAGCGTTTAGAGATGTTTTATAATCAGATGTAGAGGTGAGCATGATTTAGGTGCAGCGTGAGGCGCTGCTTAAAGAAGGCTGGTGGCCTCGCGTGTGAGTGGGCGACGTTGATTGGTTGATGACTTCTGCTCCTCCTTGTTTTGCGTGTCTGCGGGCTGGATATCGCTACCCGTTTTTCTTCTCATGCTTGAGAGATTTTGTAGGTCGTATGCTTGTACATTAAGCTTGGGATTGATATCTTTTATGTACAGTGCTTCTAAAATTGGAAGTCGTCGTACATCTGCGCACATGTCGACCATTTCTGTATTTTCTTCTAAAACTTTTCTTGTGATGGTGATGCCGTGTTTTTCTAGTAGGTGACTTTTGGGGGATCCGGAAGTTAAATGCCATGTAAGACGTCGAGACAGCTTCGTTGTCGTCATGCCGATGTAGGAGGAGGAGAGGACTTCACAGTTTCCTCGTTTGCACGTGATCCTATATACGACATGGGACTTCTGGGTTGTCTCCTTCGTCTGGCTTGGGGTGTTTCGGAGAAGGAGGTTGCTGGTTTTCTTGTTCTTGTAATATATTTGTAGTTTTATTCTTCTCTCTGGGTCTGTAGGTTTCACATTACGGTTGACGATTTGTGATATTATTCTTTCTTCTTCCTGGTAAGCGGTTTGAAGGTTTGAAGGTTTGAAGGTTTATTGAACTCAGGCGACCCCAAACGGGGTATGGGAGTACAATACATAAATCATCATTGAGTACAGACAGCGCTTAAGAACTATAACATTACAAATATAAAAAAAAAAATCCTTAAAGTAGGTTATAATTACCCAAATATATTTGGCTAAATCTAACAATTTGCTATAATTTTTACTATAGAATAAGTCACGTGTCTTTATGACATTTACATTAGTATAATGCTATCTCTTAATGTATTTCATTCTCCTATCATTAAAGAAAGGACATTTAAATAAATAATGTATTTAATCTCCTATATCATTGGTATCACATAAGGTACAACTTCTCTCCTCCAAGTCAATACTGCTTTACCTACCTGTAACTATACCTGTAACTATACCTGTAACTATGATTTCCACACTTAAACATACATACACTGGTGGAGTATTGCTTGGGTAGAACTAACAAATAATTTTGTAACTGTACATCTGTGGTCATCATTCTGTAGTTTATACATGCTAAATTACTATGCAATTCCTCTGACCATTTTTGTTTGTGTATATCAGAAGTTCTTAATCTAAATGAATTTTTCAGCCATTTGCCATTACTATTTACATCCTGATTAAATAAGTTTGACATTCCATTGAAGTTTAATAGTTTAATTATCTGTTACCACGGGGACTTATAGATATCTACGTAAGTCATACATATTTTTGATAAATTTGTATAGAATATTTGAAATCTTACTTGCATTACCATTAGCAATTTGATACCAAAAATGTATCATCCTAATTTCTATTAATTCTGAGGGTTTACTAAATCCTGTTTCACCATATAACATGTAAGTTGATGTATAATTAATTAACTTTAGAATCCTCTTAAGAAAATAATTACAGGTTACATTTAATTGATTATTATTTTCAAAGCCCCATATTTCACATCCATATAACATAATTGGTAGTATCAGTTTTTTATAAAGATCTAAGCAAATGTCCACTAGTAAATCCAATCTGCTAATTATACTCAATAACCCATAAGTGGCTCTCCTAGAATGAGTAATTTGCTTGTTTTTGGCTTTATAAAAAAATACCATTATAATCAAAAGTCGTGCCCAAATACACATAATCATCGACAACATCAATATCATTATCTCCAAACTTAAATATCTTAAATCTTTTAACTTTCCCTTGTGATAACACAATTACTTTAGTTTTTGCAGTATTTACCTCAAGTGACCACTTGCTACAATATTCGTGAACTGCATTTAAGGCACATTGTAGCTGTTTTGCATTTTCAGCTATAACAATGGTATCATCTACATATAACAAACAGTATATATTAAAGTACATTTCAATGTCACTAAATTCCATCACTTTTTCTGTAAATAGAGGTAGGCCAGGAAATTTCGTACTTATTTTTTTTTTTATTTTTTTTTTATCGGGCCTCCAGCAGGGAGGACCACGGGCTAGCTTGAGCCCGTCAGAGAGATGCTCTGAAAAAAAGAGAGGAGAGTGTTCGTGCTGCTGGCGTGCGGCACGCGGACTGGCTTGTCCATCCTGACGAGGAGTGCGGGGTAGAAAGGGGCACTCAGCAGGATACACTCTCCGTATTTAGTACTAATATAATCTTTAAAATCATTAAGATAAATTGAGAACAGTAATTGAGACAAGTTTTCACCTTGCCTGACACCAACATTACATGGGAAATATAAAGAATCTGAATTGCCAACTCTTACACATGATTTTGTATTACTGTACAAACTACGCTATACCTGCAAAACTTTTCCATTGATGTTTGTATTTAGTAATTTCGTCCATAAGTGTGACATAGTCAAAAGCCTTTCGATAGTCAATGAAAGCACAAAATAGGATTATTAAATATGGATTAGGGTATGCAGAACAAATATATGGTCCAACGTGCTATAATGTTTTCTGAAACCTGCTTGTTCTTCCCTAATAATTTTGCCTCAGATAAGTAATCGAATATCCGTGAATTTATTAATGACGCAAAAAGTTTACCTAAACAGCTAAGTAATGTTATTCCCCTATAGCTATCGACATCATTAATATTTCCCTTATTTGTGTAAAGAGGTTTAATTATCCCTATGGTCCAGTCTGTAGGCATAATGGCACAATTCATTATAATATTAAAAAGAAGTACTATAACAGGCAATAATTGTGGTGGGCAAGTGGAGGAGAAAGCCCGGTAAAAAATAGTTATGTCTTGGCTCTTTTCTTTGGCGTTAGGATTGCACCAGCTCTCCATGATTGTCTTGGTCTGACGGTTCCGTCTCTTTCACTGAAGCCGTTGTTGATGAGGACTTGAGTAGATCGCTCGATTTTTTTGTGCACGAGTTGCCATGTACTACAGTGTGTGAGAGCTCTTCTAATATAAGCGCCGTAGGTCGAGTGCTTATATCGCTGCGGGAGTTTCACCTTCTCCGTTGAGGCAGTGTCCGGGGTTCGTTGGCTTCACGTAGACATTTGTGTTGAATGATTCTTCTTGTTGCGTTACGAGGACGTCCAGAAACGGCATTGATTTGTCTGAGCTGCTTTCTATGGTGAAGGTGAGGCCTATGGTGAAGCTGAGGCCAGAGCTTCAGCTGTTCTGCTTCGTAGTGACTCTTCGTTTTCATGAAAATGTCATCGATGTAGCGGCAATATGTGTCGGGCTTGCTTATTTTCATAAATACTTCTTCTTCTATGCAGCCCATGAAGAAGTTTGCTAGCAATACCCCTAAGGGCGAGCCCATAGCGACACCGTCTATCTGCCGATATTTGTTCCCTCGGGGAGAGGTGAAAGGTGCTTCTTTAGTATAGCATTCGAGGAGTCCGCGCAACACAGGTTCCGGGACGTCAAGCGGGGGGCTGGAGTCATTGTTATAAACCCGGTCATAGACCACTGTATACCTGGACTGTTCACGCGACAATGTTTTGAAATTACAAGCTGCATAGCGGCCTGTGGCCCGCCCGACAAAGATATATAGTGGTCTATGGACTATCATATAGACTGGTATATCAGTATATATGATATACTGTAATATTCGTAAATGTTTGTTCTATAATATTATCAAATAAAAAACAGTAAAACACGCTAAGGAAATGCCATTACGAGACTATGAAGAAATATGCATGAACTTAATATTCACTTAACTCTTCGCCATTTAAAACTTTGCGAGTCAACTTTTATCATGAAGGGTATCAATAGAAGCGCAATTTTATTAGCTTTCCATTGATATATTTTGTTAACTGATAAATTAATTAGAGCCATGCATAAATTAGCGTTAAATAAATAAATAAAATCATCAATCGGGTAATTTTTCCGATTGAGAATGTTATTTATTTACTTATATATTTCGTTTTCTGATAAATGAATTAGCACCATGTATAAATTAGCGTTAACTAAAAAAATATCCTCATAAACCAGTCTATATGATGCGTATATATACATATATATATATATATATATATATATATATGAATCCGAGCGGCCCTCCGACTTCAGGGCAAGTTCAGTCCCATGTGCAACAGGCCGATATTCCGTGCGCAGTCCGAAATAGACCATACAGTGGTCTATGACCCGGTCGATGATATAGTTGATTGTTCGATCAACGGGTACGTTTATGAAGAGGGACTCGATATCAAGCGAAGCGATTGCACCTCTGGCGTTGTGGGTCTTGAGTATGTCGAGAAAGTCTGATGCTGATTGAAGGCTGTAGGCATTGGGTGTGTATGGAGTCAGAATGGCACACAGTTTCTTCGCGTGGTGGTACGTCGGCGTCGGTATTTGTGATATATAGGACAAAGTTTATTGCCCGGCTTGTGTCTTGATGTTACCGTAGCAGTAACCCATGCCGTATTCACCAGAGAGCTTTCCAAATTTGATGGTGGTGCTGGCAAAATTAGTCTTAGTTATCAATTTGTTGACTTTTATCTTGAGTGCTTCCGTAGGATCTTTATTGATCTTTGTGAACAAGTAAGACAAGTAAGACACTCTTAAGACAAAGAGAGAATATCCATGATAAAAAAATAATATAAAGCTAATAGTATACATTTTATTACTATATATATATATATATATATATATATATATATATATATATATTATATATAATATATATATATATATATATAATATTATATATATATATATATATTATATATATATATATATATATATATAATATATATATATATATATATATATTATTATATTATATATATATATATATATATATATATATATATATATATATATACTATTATATATATATATATATATTATATATATATATATATATATATATATATATATATATTATTATACTATATATATATATATATATATATATATATATATATATAGATATATATATATATATATATATATTATATATACTATATATATTCCTATTATACTTATATATATATATATATATATATATATATATATATATATATATATATATTATATATATATATATACATATATATATATATATATATATATATATTTAAGGTGGTGCTTAAAATTGAAATCGGAAAGTCTAAGCTCCATCCCCCGGACTTCATTGGAATAGTCGAGAAAACTTTCCTGGTGAATTTTTTTCTCAGTTTCTCAATCGGACAACATTTACCCCTCCCTCATCGACCTTGAAGTTTCACCCTGAGGATCAAAAACAGCAATCCTTGAAAAAAAATAATTTATGCCATTCATTCCCAAAATGTTAGCTTATAACACACAACATACAGTGTTTCATAAATGGTTACCTCATTACACAGTTAAATGACCACAATCCACAGTTAATATCAGTGAAAAAAGAAACTCCCGGAAATTTGACCATTTTCGAACTTCACAAATCTTAAGCAAAATGTCTTTCTACTTCAAATACATAATTTGTAGCGGCTGTAGCCCAACGTAAATCAAGTGTAACTGCAGTATATTTTAACACAACATGGAAGTATAATTTTTGTTCCATGAACACAATCTGAGTCTCTTTAGAAGACTCTAACAAACTACTCACAAGGCTCCTAAGCCCGTCCGACTTGGTGCTCCTGTTCCTGGTGGGCCGCCACACTAGCAGCCACAGTCTTCTTTCTGGATTCCGGGAACTCTGCGCGATGACAAGAGACAACTTGGAGGAGAAATTGCATTTGCTCCTCATCCTGCGGTAGCCTTCGGTTGTACTCCTGGATGAGGGCAACTCCTCGCTCCGCGTGGTCGTTAATGACCCCTATCCCCTGCACGAAGGCCGCCGCTGTCCGGAAGTCTTCCCGCTCCAGCCAGGTCGCGGGATCGGCGTCGAGGAAGCCGTCTTCCAGGCGCAGCTTCTGGAAGAACCGTCGCGTGGTGGTTGATGCCATGTCTTGCAGTTGGAGTCCAGAGACGGCTTGGCTGGGCAGCTTTGGGCGCCTCTCTGGAGATTCATCTCCCAACGTGGTGTGAAGTGAGGTGAGGATTTGCCTCTTCTCCTCCACCGTGACCAGGGGGTCAAAGAGCGCCAGAGCGACAAGCTCCACCGAGAGGTACCACAGGTGCCCTTGCAGCTTGGTCAGAGCTTCCTTGCCAACGTCCCGGTTGACGTCCATGTAGGTAGTCAAATCCTTTAGCAGTTGCAGGTCGTGTCGAGGAGCAGCTGCTCCCTCCGGAGCCAGTGTCCAGGCTTTCGCGTACAGGCGACTGATGAAGACGGCGATTTGCCGCAGGCCCTTTTCCTCCCTCGCTGTGAGCTTGAATTGGCTCCGATTCGACCTCGATTCGGCATATCCCCAGTCCC
>JACEEZ010024811.1:122500-130000 GCA_016584305.1 Chionoecetes opilio | reverse complement strand
CTCTCTCTCTCTCTCTTCTCTCTCTCTCTCTCTCTCTCTCTCTCTCTCTCTCTCTCTCTCTCTCTCTCTCTCTCTCTCTCTCTCTCTCTCTCTCTCTCTCTCTCTCTCTCTCTCTCTCTCTCTCTCTCTCTCTCTCTCTCTCTCTCTCTCTCTCTCTCTCTCTCTCTCTCTCTCTCTCTCTCTCTCTCTCTCTCTCTCTCTCTCTCTCTTCTCTCTCTCTCGCTCTTCTCTCTCTCTCTCTCTCTCTATATATATATATATATATCATAATTGTTTATTATCTATTTTTTCGTACCATTTACATTTATAATGTACATTATTTCTCATATTTTCTCATACATTTTCATCACAATGGCGAAGTGTATTCCTGCTTGCTCTGTTCTTGTTTATTGGTTTATTTTCGTTATGGTTTTCCTGCTCTCCCTCCAAATGGCTATTCTTTACATCGTCCTACTTTCTTCACTGTTCCCTTTCTCTTCTCTCTCTGCACCTTACCTTGCTTCACACACATTTACTCTCTTCTTCTCTTTCGAAACTTATTTCTCCTTCACTCCGCTTCCTTCTCTTCAACTTCTTACTTCCCCTCCTCTTCCTCTTCCGTGTTCATTACAGCATGGTGTCTCTTTTTTCTAGTCAGCTTTAAATAGAGGGATGATCTTTTTGCCTTACTGTCGTATTCATCATTTTTTAAAGTTAGTTAGTGTACATTCAAGCAACCAGTATATACAACCAGGTCTGCTGTTATTTGAAACATTCTTTGTATTACTTTGCGTTCATATTTTATATCTGTTTCTCTCATATGTACCTTATTATTATGGTGGAAAGCAGATTAACAGATACCATACGGTTTCTTGGTTCTGATATTTTCATGTAATCTTCCTCCTCCTCCTTATACTGAACTATCAATTCTTTAGTATTGAGTTTCATAAACAGACAGCCTGGCCAAAATTTAAATTTCTGTTGTTTTTGTGATTTGTTTTTAATTCTTTGTAATCTCTCTCTCGCTCTCGCTCTCGCTCTCGTCTCTCGCTCTCTCTCTCTCTCTCTCTCTCTCTCTCTCTCTCTCTCTCTCTCTCTCTCTCTCTCTCTCTCTCTCTCTCTCTCTCCTCTCTCTCTCTCTCTCTCTCTCTCTCTCTCTCTCTCTCTCTCTCTCTCTCTCTCTCTCTCTCCCTAAGTCTCATCCTCCTCTCCTCTTCTCTTCTCTCTCTCTCTCCCTCTTACTCTCTCTTTCTCTCTTACTCTCCTTCTCTCTCTCTCTCTTTCTCTCCTCTCTCCTCTCTCTTCTTCTTTCTCTCTCTCTCTCTCTCTCTCCCCTAAAGGTTCAACCTTTCCTTTCCTTTTTTTCCTCCCTCATTACTTCTGTTTTTTTGTAACCTAAACCTTGCAAAATACTTTAAAAGCATTTATTTACCTACCGTCAATATTTTTCTTTGTTTTTCTTCTGCTTACTCTACAGCACTTTTAGTTATGATATGCAAGCCCCTCATCTACCTCTTACTCTTACTTCATTTGTCGTCAACATCCTCGTCGTACTGTGTTCACTGGATTGTCATCCACCACATCCCTTTCAAACCATCATGCTACTTTCTCTTTGCTCCTGCTGCTGTTGCGTCACCTTATTTGATCACACGTCACCATCACTGCCATCGACACTATCGCTCGCAAAGGTGACATTATACAATCATCACTCAGAGGGCGAAGGGCGACATTATACTAATCATCCATTTACATAACGGGCAATTTTTATGTCTTTCTCTCCCTATCTCTCTTTCTATCTTGCTAGCACCATTATTGACAACCTCAAAAACAAAAAAACCGTAGAAATAAATAAATTATATCAATAATGCTCTTAATACTATCATCAACAATAGTAAACCAACAATTGCTCGTCGTCTAATTAATGACTAAGTATCCTACCCTCCAGAGGCAGGCCCTGATAAGCATCATCCTACCTATAGATGGCCTTATAATTACGCCAAAGTTGAGTTCTTAATTAAATTTTCCGCCCCACATCACTGCAGGCCAAATATTGATTGCAATTTATGTTTGTCCATATGTATTTTTTTTGTTTGTGTGTCTGAGTGTGTGTTTATATGTTGTCCAAGGTTGTACCGTGTACCGTGTACCACACACGGTACAGGTAGCTAATTTGATAAACTATAAACGTATTATTATGTGTTTTAAGGGCAATGACACACATGAAGAATAAGATGTGTCTTTCACTAAGAGGGCAACGGGTCGCAACTGAGTCGACTGACTAGTGACTATACATTTACTACATGATGCTGGGGGCCCGCAAGTTCGCTCCAGCTAGAAAACATATCGTACATCTATATCCTATATCTTCCCCCAAGATTAATACATGGTTACATGGTGGGAATCTTTAACCTACTTCCACACTATGTAAAATAAAAGAAATGATACAAACGAAAAATAAACTAAAACACAGAACAAAAACAGACTAACACTGGCAATTAAATACAGTATTAAAACTAGGAAATAGACGTCCACACTAAAGATGTGGAACGTGTCCAAACTCGCACAGGCTAAAAAATAAAGTAAACTTTTTAAATACCCTCACCTTAAAATATTTATATTACAACCTGACCTAACCCAACCTAACCTTCACCATCCCCTTCTTTGATTTTCTCTACTTTTATATAGAAAAGAAAAGTGCTAAATTGTTCTTGAAAAAAGTTTTTAAAAAAAGTATAAAAAAAAATAGTGTGGTGATGGCGGTGGTGGTGGTGGTGGTGGTGGTGGTGGTGGTGGTGGTGTGGTGATGGTGGGTGGTGGTGGTGTGGTGTGGTGGTGGTGTGTGGTGGGTGGTGTGGTGTGGTGGTGTGTGGTGGTGGGGTGGTGGTGTGGTGGTGGTGGTATGGTGGTGTGTGGTGTGGTGGTGTGGTGGTGGTGGTGTGGTGGGGGTGGTGTGGTGGTGGGGTGGTTGGGGTGGGTGGTGGTGTGGTGGTGGTGGTGTGGTGGTGGTGGGGGTGGTGGTGGTGGTTGTGGTGGTGTGGTGGTGGTGTGGGGGGTTTGTGTTGGTGGTGGTGGTTGGTGGTGGTGTGGTGGTGGTGGTGGTGGTGGTGGTGGTGGTGTGTGTTTGGTGGTGGTGGTGGGGTGGTGGTGTGGTGTGTGGTGGTGGTGTTGTGGTGGTGTGGTGGTGGTGGTGTGGTGGGTGGTGGTGGTGTGGTTGGTGGTGGTGTGGTGGTGGTGGTGGTGTGGGGTGGTGGTGGTGGTGTGTGTTGGTGGTGGTGGTGGTGTGGTGGTGGTGGTGGTGGTGGTGTGGTGGTGGTGGTGGTGGTGGTGGTGGGTGGTGTGGTGTGGTGGTGTGGTGGTGGTGGTGGTGGTGTGGTGGTGGTGTGGTGGGTGGTGTGGTGTGGTGGTGGGGGTTGGGGTGGGGTGGTGGTGGTTGGTGGTGGTGTGGTGGTGGTGGTGGTGGTGTGGTGGTTGGTGGTGGTGGTTGTGGTGCACGGTGGTGTGGTGGTGCACGGTGGTGTGGTGGTGAGGTGATGGTGTGGTGGTGCACGGTGGTGTGGTAGTGTGGTGGTGGTGGTGTGGTGGTGGTAGAGGTGGTGGTGGTGGTGGTGGTGGTGTGGGTGGTGGTGGTGGTGGTGTAGTGGTGGTGGTGGTGGTGCACGGTGGTGGTGGTGGTGTGGTGGGGTGGTGGTAGAGGTGGTGGTGGTGGTGGTAGAGGTGGTGGTGGTGGTGGTGGTGGTGGTGGTGTGGTGGTGGTAGAGGTGGAGGTGGTGGTGGTGTGGTGTGGTGTGGTGTGGTGGTGGTGGTGGTGGTGGTGTGGTGATGGTGGTGGTGTTGGTGGTGTCGTGGTGGTGTGGTGGTGGTGTGGTGGTGGTGTGGTGGTGTGGGGGTGGTGGTGTGGTGGTGGTGTTGGTGGTGGTGGTATCGGTGAGCGGCGACGCTCAGACACTGTTGTTGTGAGGGTTACGAACACATTTTATTTTCATTGCACTAATGCAGTACTTTCGCCGCTGCAGTAATGTCTCCAGGCACAATATATTACGAATTTTAGCATAAATGGTAAAAGCTCGCTTCGCTAGCTTGGACAATGAGTTAAGAGACGAAATATATAACGTTCTGCTCCAAATTTCTTCCTCTGCGCCTGTAGCATTCCCCACAAAAGTAGTCACAAGAAGAAGAAGTAGAGGAAACATTTTACAAGCCTATATGACACCTGATTTCGGCTGAAATAGGAGTCCAAGCGAGCGAAGCGAGCTTGGACAACAAGTAATCGGCCAGCTGTGCATAAATCCTTGCGTTCCTTTTATTGATGATATTATATAATTAGTTAATGCCAATTTTCCCATGGTGCTAATTCATTGATCAGAAAACTAAATAAATCAATGGAAAGCTAATACAAGTCCGCTTCTTTTGACATACTCCATTTTAAAAGTTGTCTCACAAAATTTAAATGGTGTCGAGTTTAACTGAATAAAATAAAATGTAACTGCATTTACTGTTCATGCGTATTTATTCACAGTCTCATAATGGCATTTATTTAGTGTGTTTAACTGTGTTTTATGAGATAATCTTACATAACAAACATATCTGAAGATAACTATATCATTTATATTGATAAACGTATTTGGTAGAGGACAAATCTGGAAAGTAACCTTTTCCCCCGAGTATACCGGGGCCCTCGATAAGACGTGCTCCTCAAATGTGCCTCTATGTGACCGCATCATGCCCTTTGAGGCACGCCTGGCCACCCCTTGCCTCACCGCTCCGGGAGAAAAGAGGCATCGTGTGACGGGGCCTTAAGGGACAGGCGGCTGCTTCCATCTAGCTTGACAGTGTACTGACGATGTAGAAGCACTTCTGTCACAACACCAGTTATGTCCCACAACCATTGATGTTTGATTTTGTACTCGCACACGCATGCCTAGGGTGAGAGGTGTGAGATCCCTGTGAGTGCTGTCAGCCATCAGTGCCTAGTGGTACTCTGCCATCTTGACATTCCGTCGTCGTAGCGTTCGGCCCCAGTACCTGTACACTTGAAGGTACCAGCAGGCTGTGGGAACTCCCGTCTCGTAGCTGCCTCCCATCGCAATTTGTGCTGGTGAATTGTCCTACCCTCGGAGCGGGTGTTCAGGTATTGACGTTTGGCTAGAGTCGCCATGTCGGTGTCGAGGCTGCCCCTACCATATGTGTTCCCCATGATGACCCTTTTTCCTATCTTGGCAGCTGCCTTCGCTCTGCCGTTTGACTGGGGGAATTGAATTGACGAGAGGCGGACACCGACGCCTTAGTTTTTGTAGAATGTTGCCATCTCGTAACTCACGGGGTTTGTTCCTCCGTATGTGGAGATGTGCTCTGGAGCACCAAATCTGGCTAAGTAACGTTTCAGCTGGGTTTAATTCTCTCAGAGGAGGTGCTCGTTAGGAGAGTAGGCCAGACCCAGCCAACCAGTGAGCCTGTCTGCGTAAGCCATGTAAATATGGCCTTCGTGTCGAAACATGTCAACCACTGTCATCTGGAAGGGGTATTCTGGTGGCGGGGTGAGTACTAGCGTATCTGTGGGTCGTGATGGGGCGCGGGTCTCGCAGGCTGTGCATGATGAGCGGTGATGCTGCAAATCTCATTCTATAGTGAGGTGGCGGCTGCCGCACAGAGCGAGGCGCCAGCCACTCCTTGAGCAGAAGGTTGGCGAAGCAGCAGCTGCAGTATTGTTGCAGGACAACAAATCCAATGCCCTCTCTGCTCCAGACAGTGATGGTGACCGTAGGGCGACTGTTGTCATAATACGCAAGCCCGTCCTTGGCCAGTTGAAATATGATATCCTGGGCCTGGCGGAGCTTGGCTTGCAGCTGCAGCTGCTCGTTCCAATACACGAGCTTGCCAACCGGCTTCTTCAGGAGCTCTCTAAAGGGGTTCATGATCGGTGCTGTGGCCAGGAATGCGGCAAGTTGATCCACGAAGCCATACCATGATATGATGTCTGAGATGTTTGGCCTGTCTGGCATGCTGAAGCTCTTAATGGCGGTCAAGTGGACGTCTGTGGGCTTAAAACCATCCCAGCCAAAGCGGAAACCCATGAAGTCGACTTCCCTTCTTCAAAACTGAAACTTCTCCTACTTGAGAGCGTGAATGCGTTTGAGGCGGAGCAGTGGCCTATGGGGTGCGGCATTACCTGTATCTTCCCCAAGGCGTGATACAGGTCGTGAGACGGCGGCTTTCAAGGTACACCTCCACCTAGTGAAATCCCCAGTAGGCGTCAGCCACAGTCTTGAATGAGTGCTTAGGGACCCCAGACACCACGTCGAAGGGAGGGGGAGTGTGGTGAGACTCCCTAAGGCACGCTGCGTTGAGGCACTGGTTGTTTACTGTGCGCCTTGGCTGGCCACGGTTGTGGTGGTCTTGGCCACCACAGCCATACGAGCGCATCACTCCTTAACCTCTCCCGCCAGGACGGGCTACAAGACACCCTGCCTAACGTCCTCAGCCAATTGTGCCTTCACCTTGTTCTGTCAATGTTTTGGCACTGAAGCTGGTGTGTGGCATGGGTAGGGGAAGGCGTTTGTAGTTAAGTGAATATGGTGGGGCTCACCTGCCATCGTTGGTAGAGGATTTATCGATGTGCTGAATGCCGTGAAGGAGAAATGTTGCAGCAGCCACGGATCTAGCCGTGCAGTGTGTTCCTTCCGCGGTGGGAAGTGAAGCGGCATGGGCCTAGGTCACGCCGTTACTGGCGTACGGGCGGCCTCCCCCGCTGCCAGAGTGTGTGCCACTTACGGGTGGGGAATGGGAAGCTCTCTGGTACTAAGCCCAGCCCTTTGCACGCGTCCAGTAACAGGAAGAGGGTCTTCGCAGACTGGATAAAGTACATGTCTAGTTGCGTTCTCCGCTCACAAAAGTAATCCTGCAGGAAGCTGTTCCCAAGCCCGTAGCTGCAACATCGCAGGTTTGACGTGGAGGAAAGACAGCAGGGGAGTTCCAGCTACGCAGATCTGTGCCCCGGTGTCTGCTACAGCTGCTGTTACTAGATCAGCTCCACTCGTGCCAAGAGTGACTGACACTTACACTGTAGGCTGGTGTGGTGTGGTGGTGGCCCGTACAATAGGGTAAAAGAGTGAGCTGACCTGCCATCTGGTGGCTGTCTGGGTACCTCCCGTCAGCTTCAGGACGTCGGGTCAAGGGATGTCATGCTAGACCTTTTTTTCCATTATTCCCTACCAAACCAGCTACAATTATGTGTTGTCATGGTCAACATAGGTTTATGCAAAATGAAAATATAAGGATTTTACATTATTCATGGCGTTATAATGAGGATTGTTGGCAAAATAGAAGTATTCGAAAATATGTGTCCTACAACATTCTACTAAATTCTGTAGAGGAATACATCAAGGCGGGTGTATGGGTAAATATTACCTTCTCTTTGCATGCATGAGGTAATATTAACCAATACACCCGCCTTGATGCATTCCTCTACAGTATTTAGTATAATTTTGTAGGACACATGTGGTCGAATACTCTTATTTTGCCAAC
>JACEEZ010024811.1:110000-120000 GCA_016584305.1 Chionoecetes opilio | reverse complement strand
GAGAAGAGAGACAGAGAGAGAAGAGAGAGAAAAAGAAAAAAATGCACACACACACACACACACACACACACACACACAACACACACACACATACTTAGATAAATACCTATACAAACGCACGCTTACACACATATGCACACACAAACACATACATACACACACACACATTCCCTATTTATCTCAGAATCACACACACACACACACACACACACATATACACGCATAAACACACACACACACACACACACACACACACACAACACACACACACACACACACACACACACACACACACACACACACACACACACACCACACACACACACACACCAAACACACATACACACACATATAAACACACACACACACACACACACAGACGCAAACACAAACACACACATACACACACACACACCACACACACACACACACACACATACACGCACATACTCATGCAGATGTACAAAAACACTCAAACACATATTCGGAGTCCCATTGTTGTCATTTATTCGCAATTACGTTGGGTAAACACTCCATCCTCTGCTTCTTTTTCATATACGTGGATTAGAGAAACAGGGTTGGAAGGGGCGAAATGGAGCAGGCCGCATAGTGTATCATGCAAAGACCCGATCTTTAACCCACCATGCTTCCCTGTGTATACCCTCGGCCTCCCAGATGACGGCCGTGTGTATGTGTGCTTGTCTGTGTGGGTGTGTGTGTGTGCGTGTGTGTGTGTGTTGGTGTGTGTGTGTATGTGTGTGTGTGTGTATATGTGTGTGTTTGTTTGAGTCTGTGTATGTTTGTGGGTATGTGAGATAGTGTGTCTGTGTGTATCGTGCTATAGGTGCCCGGCGAAGCGTGAGGTAACAGGTTTATGTTCACACACACACACACACACACACACACACACACACACACACACACACACACACACACACACACACACACACACACACACACACACACACACACACACACACACACACACACACACACACATACACACACACACAAACATGTGCGCGCTGGCAGAGCGGAGAAATATGGGCGGTCTCCTTAAAACCCGAGCCCCTATTCACCCAACATTTGAAACATTATTTGAAACATTGACTAATAGCCGCATAAATACAATAATGTTTGTTTACAACTTAGAAGGCCAGCCTTTATAATAAGCAGAGCTTTTTAGGCAAAGATTAAAATACATACGAAATACATACGAACTCAAAAACTAATTATAAGAAAAACAAGTAGATTATGATGAAGCAATAATAACAAAGTAATAAAAATACAAAATACGAAATATAAAATCCAAAATAGTAGAAAATATGAAAATATGCAATAACAAACTCCAATAATGTGCAATAAAGGGTACACATACAGAAGAAGGGGAGGGGTGATTATGATGAAGTAGGAGAAAGTTAAGGGAAGATACAAAATCATGAGACACTGGCTAATAAAAGTCCAGGAGATAATATTTAAGTTTACTTCTAAATAATTTGAGAGAAGGAGCATTCTTAATAAGCTGAGGGAGAGAATTCCAGATCAAAAGTCCCACGTACATAGTAGAGTGGCGGAAGAGGTTTAGACAATGGATGTTAAGCAAAGTTGCTCTCTATGTCGTGTGGAGTACATTGATGAGAGGGAAGAGAGACGTTAATTTGATTCTTATACATACAATTTGCAATCGAAAGTTTAGATATATCTTGAGGTTTAAGAATTGTAGTGTTTTTAAAAAGAGGAGTAGTGTGTTCAAGAAAAGAACTATTAGTAATGATCCGAATAATCTTTTTGTGTAGTAGGTTTAGGCATTTCAGATGAGTGGTGCTCCAGATTGGGTTACAGTAAAGTAGATGTGGGTATATTATGTGTGCGTAATAAAGAGTTTTTAGTATTTCGCAGGGCATAGAATCTCTTACTTTATACAGCATGGCAGTGCATCTAGAAAGTTTTTGGGTAACATTACTTAAATGAAATTTAATTAAAAGTTAGGCTTTCATCAAACAAGACTCCTAAAAATGTTCCCTTACTGGATTAAGTTATTGTTGATTTTCAGATCAGGCAACTCGATAATTCTTTTATTAGAAAATAGCATGAAGTAAGTTTTATTAGTATTGATTGTACGTCTATTGCACAAACACCAATTATGTAGTTTATCAAGGTCATGATTGGGTAAATGGATTAAAGTTTCCATATTAGAGCTTGTGAGATATAAAGTCATGTCATCAGCAAAGAGGATAGTATCAGCAAAGGTGAAGACATTGAAACTATCATTAATATAGATAAGGAACAATGTAGGCCCTAAGACGCTTCGTTGTGGGACACCCGTAGAAATATATCGTTTAGAGGATTTATGACCATCAAGGACTGTACACTGAGTTCTGTTCGCTAAGTATTCCTTGAACCATGAATGTATGGTTCCACGTATGCCAAAATTATATAATTTGTCAAGAAGAATTGTGTGGTTAACCGTGTCAAAAGCTTTGGAAAAATCAACAAAAAACAGATAATACTTATAATCTATCATCAATAGGATGCATCAAAAAAATGAAAGTTCTAAAATTGATATGTCTGGTATTTAATTTTGTTCCACTTGATGAAAAAAAGCTCTTGTTTAAAATTTTTCACAATTGAAGAATATTTAGAGGTCCCTCCGCAATGTAAACTTTCGTAATATAGGTCCTTTATATCATAATGAAATGATCGAGGCATCTAAATATTCTCCATATTATGAACTATTATGTAGAACGTTGTAGATGCTATTATTATAGTCCTACGAATGTTTTTTTTGCATATTTCTCTTTTATAACAAATAATAAACTTAAAATTAAATAGAAATTTACATTCTTCTGCAGATTCGGCACTGATTCAGCATCCAGTCACAGCTACGGACTAAGTGTCTGACTCATCAGACCTACCAGAGTCAATGGCTACCTGATCAACCAGCCAGGCTACTCAGGTGTTCGGACTTGGCACTGCAATCTGCAAAGACGATGCTACAATAACTGGCTCCAGACTGCCAACTTGTTTGCAAGTTTTGAGGTGCATGATGTACCACTGCAATGAAGCTGCTCGCAGTATAAGACCTGGGTTTGTTGGAGCAACAAGTCGCTTTTCTACGGCCAAGTTGGTTCTGCAGCAAGTAGTCATATTCTACAACAAGGCGAACATTCCAATGGTCACAGAGCGTAGACCTTGTGAAAAAATTGTTGAGCTGCTAGATGAAAACAATAAACTGCGTTTGATTAACAAGAGTCGCCGAAATAAGCCATCCACTCTGCGCCGGCTAGAAGACTCGCAGCGCCTGTTAGCATCGATATTTAAGCTATGGCCATCAAATGTCGAGAGCCTTATAAAGGACCAAGAAGATTTAGTCTTTCTGCAGTCAATGCAAGGTGATAGGGCTGCTACCCTCAGTTCATTAGATACACATCTTAAGCAGAAAATTTCCAGGCGAACCTCTCGTCAAGAGGCAGAAGCGAAGCGACTGAAACGTGCTCGTGAAGAAATGGAAGCTACTTCCAGCACTGTCAGTGTCCAGTCTGCATCTGTCGTAGAGGAATACAGTGAAGATTCTGCTACTGAAGAGAGCTCTCTTTGTGATCAGGAAAAAACTAGTGCTGCTGCAGTTAAACCACAAGCAAAGAAAACCTCACTAAAGAAATGGCCTGGGACAACCACTTTTGTTCCACCTGACTTGCTTAGTTGACCAAATATTGTGTCACTAGCAGCGAGACTGAAGATGACACCAATGCAGCAAGCTGCATACACACAAACAGTGATAGTTGAACCTGGAGGTGAGCTCTCTCAGGTTGCGATGTCATATGCAACAGCAGATCGAGAAAGGCGTAAGGTTGTTGGTGATATTGCAACAAGAATTCGTGATGACTGGACACCTCCCAAGCTGTGCACGTTGCACTGGGACAGCAAGTTAACTCCAGCACCTACAAACCATCGTGTGACTGAAGAGCGTCTGACAGTACTTGTTGGTAATGCTACACACACCAAGCTACTTGGGGTTCCAAGCCATAAGAAGGCAACCAACAAATCAGCAGGGAAAATCATTGCAGACCTTACAATGAAACTCATGGGTGAGTGGCACTGCACAGACAGAATTGTCACATGACTTTTGACACAACAAGTTCAAACACAGGCCACCTTACAGCAGCTTGCATTGCTATCCAGGATGCATTACAGCGACCACTCCTATGGTCTGCCTGTCGCCATCATGTTGGTGAAGTGATACTCTCACATGTCTTTGAAGACTTGAAGATTGAAGCATCAAAGTCACCAGACATATCCTTATTTACCCGACTTCGTAGCAACTGGCATTCACTGCCAATTGCAATAGGAGTGCTTCAACAGAAGCACTCCTATTTTGCCCAGATCATCACAGTGCAGTGGAAAAGGAGGTGTTAGTTCCAATGAAAGCTGAAATGGTAGAATGTGCCACAAATATGGTCGAATTTCAGCGAGATGACTACCGTGAATTCTATGAGTTGTCCATGGTGTACCTTAATGCTTCAGATTGTGAGGTGCGTTTCCGACGTCCAGGTGCACTTCACAAGGCAAGATGGCTAGCCAAATTGCTGTACTGCTTGAAAATAGCACTGAGTTAAAAACACATTGCTGAACTGCCACGAGGTACTATTACTACTCACCATCAAGTCTCCAAAGTTCGTGCGTTTGCTAATTTTGTCACTCATGTGTATGGTGTTTGGTGGCTCACCTGCATGAAGTCTGTTGATGCACCATGGAATGATTTGCAACTTTACAAACGCCTGCTGCAATATGAGATTGTCAACAAAACCATTTCACAGTCTGCAGTCCGAGCAATGAAGCGGCATCTCTGGTATCTAACAGCCGAGATGATTCCATTAGCACTGTTTAGTGAGCAAGTGCCACCCTTGGATCGTCAAGCTATCGCAGATGCTCTGCTTTACATCAAGCCTCTTCTTGGTGAACTAGATGCTTATGGCCATTGATGCTAAATATGGCCATTTTGAGGCTAATTCTGGCCGATGACCCTATTACATTTACATGGGCTTGGAGGGACCTCTAAATCTACTTCAATTTTTAAATATTTCATCAGAGTGGTTCTTAGCTATAATGGAACAAAACTGAAACATAGACAACTCAAAAAAAGAAAAGTGTTTTTTTCATATATAAAGTTGATGCACCCTAATCATCAAGGGATGAATAAAGGTGAGAGGAAAACAGATTAAATGCATCAAAAGTGCTTGAACCTGACCTAAATCCATACTGAGCCTCATTCAAGATTTTTTTGGTTTCTAGATATGCACTAACTTATTTTTCATTGACAACTCAAATATTTTAGAGAAAATAGATAGGGTAGAAATAGGGCGATAATTGTTAGGATCATTCCTAGGGCCAAATTTATGCACAGGTGTAATATTAACCTTATTTAGAATTGAACGAAATGTACCTCTAGATATGGATTGATTAAAAAGTAAAGCAATGGGGTAAGCAATTTTCTCAGAGTTACGTTTAATTATGTTAACCGAGATTCATCACCATTTGACTTTTTGTTTTTGAAGGTCCTGATAACATTGATAATTTGTCAATAGAAGTAACTGGAGGGAGAAACATAGAGTTTTGATAATTTCCTTGTAGATAATCAGTGGCATTTATATTAGTTGGAGGTAGAGCATTATTGAGTTTGATTGCAACTTCACTAAAATGTTCATTGAGAGCTTCTGCAATTTGGCATGGGTTGTTAAGTAAAGTATTGTTATGAGTTACAGTAGATATTGTTGTTTTTGGTGGCCGACTACCTGTTAGTTCATTGATGGTCTAACATATTTTCTTAGCATAATTTATAAAGTTACTAAAAATACTCATATAGTAGTTATACTTGGCTGCCCTAACTAAAAGCGTCAAATGGTTCCGGTACTGTTTGTAGGTGTTATGATTAACATTCCCTAATTTATACATCTTGAATTATTTACTTTTGTATTTAATCGAGTTAAGTATTCCAGACGTTATCCATGGGTTAGAGAGTCTTTTTGCAGATATAAATTTTGTCACTTTAGGGAAATGTGAGTTGTATAACGTATTCAGTGATTCAATAAAAGTATCAAAGTTGATATTAATGTCATTATAACTGAGGAGGACATTCAAGTCAATTGCAGATAGACTAGAGGTAAATAAGTTATGTTTAAGTCTGTCAAATGTCCTGTAGACAATTTTATGTTTAGTGCAAGGAACAGACATTAGTGTAATATTTAAGAAAATTGGGAGATGGTCAGATAGTGAGTAGGGAATTATTCCAGAGGTAGACAGTGGAGTAAAGTTTGTCCATATGTGGTCAAGGAGTGAGGGTTGACCTAAGTTAGGACTATCAGGAAACCTGGTAGGGCGAGAAATATGTGGAAAATAATTTTAAGTTTGCATGTTATTCAAAAAGTAGTTAGTTGGTTAATGGGAAACATGCTCTAAGAGATTAATGTTAAAGTCACCAAGAAGAACTGGGTTATTTCTTTTTAAAAAGATCCCGAGCTAGTATGTCATATAATCAATCAATCATTGGGGGCATACGCCGGGGGGCGCGTCGCCTCGCCCACCCTACGACGCCACTTCCGGGGGTCACCACGCGCGAGTTCCCATACAGGCTCCTTTCCCATACCAAGCAGCTCTCGACAAGAAACATCAACTTGCCCCAGCCACGAGCCTTGTGGGCGCCCCCTTGGCCTCTTCCAAGCCGGATTATCTCCTACAGATACAACCCGATGGGAAGGATCGGTTTCAGGGTAGCGTGCCACAGGCCCATATGGCCGAAGTTGGCGCTGACAGACTATGCAGGTAATAGGCCTCGATTCAGTCTCACGGTGCAATCGCTGATTTGCCACGTAATTATCCCAGCGATACCCCATGATTCTGCGAAGACACTTATTACCAAAGGCATTGATTCGTCTCTTCAAGTCACTATTTAGTGTCCATGTCTCACAACCGTAGAGTAAGACAGGGATCACAAGCGACTTGAAGATCCGGATCTTTGTCCTCCTGCGCAGGTACCGACAACGCCAAATACTCCCGCTGAGCGAGTCCATAACACCGTGGGCTATGCTAATCCGCCGTAAGACTTCTTGACGTGACCCGCCGTCATTATGGGCTGCGCTACCAAGGTATGTAAAGCTTTCCAAGATCTCAATGTCCTCGCCACACGCATGAACAGACTGTACTGCTTCATCTAGTAAGTCTTCAAACACCTGGACCTTGGTCATGAGTCAGGAGACCTCAAGTCCCAAAGGCTTTGCCTCCTCGTGCAGCGCCTCGAGAGCCATCACCAGGACCACCAGCGACTCAGCAAAGATTACTGCATCATCGGCGAAAACAAGATCAGTGATCTTGGTGTTGCCCACGGATGCTCCACAATCACTTTGATCTACAACCTTGTCCTATACCCAGTCCATACAAGCGTTGAAAAGTGATGGGGCAGGGACGCATCCCTTGCCTCACTCCTGTATTCACAGGAAAGAAGCTGGATACACCTTCCCCACACTTCACAGCACTCTCAGTCCCAGAATACAGACCAGTTATCAAACCAATAGTCCTTGCAGGAATCCTCGAAGTCGCAGAAGATCCCAGAATGACTCACGATGCACTGAGTCAAACGCCTTCTTGAGATCAACATAGGCTGCAAGCATCCCCTGTCTAAACTCACGTCGGCGTTCCACCAGGACTCGAAGCGCTAGGATACGGTCCGTTGTTGACTTACCAGGCGTGAACCCAGACTGCTGAGGTCTCTGATGCTTCACCAGATGACTGCGAATCCGTGTCAGCAATAGATGGGCAAGCACCTTGCCTGGTACGCTGAGCAGTGTAATACCGCGGTAATTGTTGCAGTCCTGACGGTCCCCTTTCCCTTTCCAGATAGGGACGACCAGCCCCCTTTTCCAGTCAGGTGGAATGGTACCTGATTGCCACACGGCAGTCAGGACGGCATGCAACCCGCGGATCATGGCCTCACCCCCAGCTTTGAGGAGCTCCGCACTGATATTACAAACACCAGCTGCCTTTCCACCCCTCAAATTTGCTACAGCCTCTCTGACTTCGTCAAGAGGGGGTGCGGTTTCGTCAATGGGAGGATCGGCATCCACTGCCTGTAACCCAGTGGTGTGAAGCTGCTCAGTTGGAGGGTCACCGTGAACAACTGCCCAAAGTACTCAGCCCAACGAGCCATCTGCCCATTCATGTCCGACACGAGGCGCCCATCTGCTGTTCGAATAGTATTCGCCCGAGAAGGAGACTTGGAACGGAGCTTTTCAGGGCTCGGTAGGCGGGTCGGAGGTCATTAGCGTTCAAAGACCCTCGACATCCTCAGCGAGACTCCTGACATACCTCTCCTTGTCTTTCCCCAGGAGGGTTTTAGTCTGGCGTGACAGAGCCCTGTGCTGGTCCCGGTTCCCAGCCAGCCTGGCAGCGCGACTCTCCTCGATTTTCTCCAGCGTCTCCGTCGAGACAAAACCACGCCTTGACCTCGGGCGCTCCCCAATACACTCCTTGGCAGCCTGTAGATTTTCACGTTTGAAGGTATCCCACAGTTCTACAGGGTCCTCGAGAGCACCTAGCACATCAAACCGATTTGAGACTGCCACCGCATACTTATGAGCACATGTCAAGTCCTTCAGTTTCTTAAGATGAAACACAGTATGGTTACCTCCTGAGACTCTTCTGGACTTGACATGAAGCTTAAGTGTAGCAACAACAAGTCTATGATCTGTTCCAAAGAACTCAGCACTCCGGTAAACCCTGCAGTTCTGGAGGATCCTCCAACGAGTACTAACGGGGATGTGGTCGATCTCCTTAGCTACTACCCTCCGGCATTACTATACCATGTCCAGCGGTGCAGCTCTGGTCTCTGATACCAAGAACCTGCAATTCTCAACCTTCTGGACCTTGCAAAGTTCAGAAGCAGAGAGCTGTTGGTGTTTCTGGTACCGGAGCCATGGGGACCAACACATAACTCGTAGCCATCTCTCACAGTGGTATAAGGTAAGTCATATAAGGTAAGCGTGAATTCTTCCACAGCAATATGTTTACTATGTGGTCTATATATAACAGAAAAAATATAGTTAGTATAAAATTTCAACATAACAGTGCACATCTCCATATCATCATTGACAAAAGTATATTGTTGAATGTGTTCAGCATGAAAGTCAGAGCTAATGAAAAGACTAACTCCTCCATGTTCTCTGTTAGTTCTACAGGTGTGGTAAGCCTCATAACATTCAAGATGGTAAAGATGTCGAGTAGAATCGTTCAACCAAGTTTCAGATAATGCAATAATGTGGGGTGGATTACGCAAGCATTTTAATAGAGATGCAGGTTTATCAAATTTTTTTCTTAAGGGATCTAATATTAAGGTGGAAGATGTTGAGACAAGGTTTTGAGACGGAATTAGTGTGTAAGTTATACTCTTCAATATTCTAATAATTTGAAAGAGAGGCAAGGTCAACATGACCATTTACAGCTCTAATAATTTCAGTAGCAATATCATTAGTATTTATAGGGTTCTCATTAACAACATCATCATACAGGGATGTATAGAGGTTCTCCTTAAGTAACCAGAAAGACCGGGAAAAAAAAAAATATACGAATAAGAAAAAGAAAAAAATAATTAATATATATATATATATATATATATATATATATATATATATATATATATATATATATATATATATATATATAAATAATTAGTGATACTATAGCAGACTGACTCATAAGGTATATGTGTACATACATACATATATGCACATACACATATATGCACATACACACACATATAATAATATATATATATATATATATATAATATATATATATATATATATATATATATATATATATATATATATATATATATATATATATATATATATATATATATATAATATATATATATATATATATATAATTATAATTTTATATATATTAATATATATATATATATATATATAGTATATATATATATATAATA
>JACEEZ010024811.1:100000-105000 GCA_016584305.1 Chionoecetes opilio | reverse complement strand
GGTTGTTCGCCTGTATTAGCTTCAGCGTGTTGTTGACGGGAGGCATATTCGCGTGATTTGGAAGAGTTTGTGGTCTAGGGATATAAACCGCCAATCACGGTTGTCAGAACTCGTGACGTCACACAAAGGGGTGGAGCTAAAGTGAATCGCCGTGAGCGAGTCCTCATAACTCGTGACGTCACACAAAGGGGTGGAGCTAACGTGAATCGCTGTGAAGCGAGGCCATGTGCTCTCTCTCTCTCTCTCTCTCTCCTCTCTCTCTCTCTCTCTCTCTCTCTCTCTCTCTCTCTCCAATACCTGAAGGCAGTGAAGGGGTGAAGGGAGGTATGAAAGAAAAAGTTTAAGGGGGTGAGGGGGGAGGTATTGAAGGGGTGAAGGGAGGTATTTGAAGGGTGGGCATGGGAAGCTCTCTCTCTCTCTCTCTCTCTCTCTCTCTCTCTCTCTCTCTCTCTCTCTCTCTCTCTCTCTCTCTCAAATACCTGAAAGGGTGATAGAGATAAAAGGGGAGAGAGAGAGGGGAGAGAGAGAGAGAGAGAGAGAGAGAGAGAGAGAGAGAGAGAGAGAGAGAGAGCTTCCCTTATCACCCTTCAAATACCTCCCTTCACCCCTTCAATTCCTCCCCCCTCACACCCTTAAACTTTTCCCTTCATACCTCCCTTCACCCCTTCACTGCCTTCAGGTATTGGAGAGAGAGAGAGAGAGAGAGAAGAGAGAGGAAGAGGGAGAGGGAGAAGAGAAGAAGAGAGAGAGAGAGAGAGAGAGAGAGAGAGAGAGAGAGCACAGGGCCTCGCTTCACGGCGATTCACGTTAGCTCCACCCCTTTGTGTGACGTCACGAGTTCTGAGGGCCTCGCTCACGGCGATTCACGTTAGCTCCACCCCTTTGTGTGACGTCACGAGTTCTGACAACCGTGATTGGCGGTTGATATCCCTAGACCACAAACTCTTCCAAATCACGCGAATATGCTGAGGGGAGTAGCTCCTCATTTATGCGTCTGTGTATGGCACTGGTATGTAAGTTAGGCGCTTCATTTGGTTCTCATTTTCTACTTTGATATACTATTTTGAAGACTTTAGATCTGGAATCTTGGTCATAATTTCCACTTTTGATATTGTATACTGCTTTCAAGACCACTGATATGGAATCTTGTGGGTCATAATTTCCACTTTTGGTATTGTATACTTTTTCAAGACCACTGATATGGAATCTTTAGGTCATAATTTCAACTTTTGATAATGTATACATTTTCTCACGACTAATGATATATTTTTGCGTATTTTGCGATTTTTGGTTCCCATCTTTATATGTTGCATATGTGCTCAGTTTATTTTCAGTCCACGTCCTGCCTGTGCGCCTGAGTGGTTAACTTATGTCGTGTACAACTTCTTTCAGTCCCTTCCTCGCCTCCGTAGCAGAGTGGTTAACTTAATTTATATTGTCTATTTGGTGTGGTTTCTCTATTTCCATTTTTGGTTGATTAACTCATATCGTCTCAACTTATTTTCGGTCCACTACTCGCCTCCGTAGCAAAGTGGTCAACTCATACGTACATATTTTCTCCTTTGGTGTGGTTTATATTTCTAAATTTTTGAGTTATTACCTCATCTATATTGTCTACTTGGTGTGGTACATCTATATTCTCCTTTGGTGTGGTTTATTTCAATTACATTTTTATGTGATTTTTTCACGTATATTCATTCTCCTTGGTGGATTATATATCTCCATTTGTGTGTGATTTTCTCATATGTTCTCCTTTTGTACGGTTTATCTCTATTTTTTGTATTATTTTCTCTTTTGGTGTAGTTTCCATTTTATATTTTAGAATGATTCATTATCATGTTCTCCATAGCGTCATTTTTCGTTATAGATTTATTTATCGGTATTTTTGGTGTTCCCATTCAGCTTCATTTTTTCCCTTTATGGCACCTTATATATATCCTATGTTTTGTTCATATCTCTATATCCCCTATAATACATGAGGACATGTACTGTATTGTCTATCACTGGGGGGAAATGTACTGTACTGTGTCGATAGTAAGGGATATTTGGCAACTATATGGCAACTCTCTCCTTGACCTCGCCTATAAAATTGATTGCGCTGACCACTTCTAACTCAGCTATTAGCAACCTTTCACTTCTCCTTTATTAGTGTAATCCTTGTTTTATGTACTTAATATTTTGATCGGGGAGGGACCTCACAATACAATTTCTTATTTCTGATTGACGTTCTTGTATTCCCCACCCCATAACTTGAACTTGAAACCTTCTCGCTCACTCAGTTTTCGCTCCTGACCCTAGAAGCTAGATGTCACATTCCGCGCTCCTCGCCTAATGGGCAGGCCCACGTGCCTGCCCCAATATTCCACTGTTCCTGTACTACAATCCTGGGCAATATACAATCTTCTGTCTTCAAGCTGAGTTAAGTTATTGAATTATACCCACACACATATTATAAGGACACATGTAAAGACAATCACATACCAAAGAAGCCACGCTCTCCGAGCCTTGACCGTCTCGCGCACACAGCTACCATTCCGGCCACAATCTCTATTTATGTTCCTGCTCATGTTCCTGCCTCTACTTACCAAGTATAGTACCACCGTCCCGGTACATATATATATATATATATTATATTAATATATATATATATATATATATATATATATATATATATATATATATATATATATTATATATATATATATTGTTTATATTTCAGGTGGCAAAGACACTCGTCATTCTTGGGTTCTTATGCGCGTGCAACGTTCGCCAATGGCACTTGGCATTATCAGGCTAGGCATGGTGAGAGTGTAGCTCACGTGACGGTCTGTGTATACCTGCCCTCCCTGGGCTGGTAGGAAGATTCTTAGTCGATATTCTTAGGTTGATACATGTTGATATTTCAGGGTGGCAAAGACACTCGTCATTCTTGGGGTTATTATGCGCGTGCAACGTTTCGCCAATGGCATTTGGCATCATGCACTTGGCAAAACGTTGCACGCGCATAAAGAACCCCAAGAATGACGAGTGTCTTTGCCACTCTGAAATATCAACATGTATCAACCTAAGAATATCAACTAAGAATCTTCCTACCAGCCCAGGGAAGGCGGGTATAAACAGACCGTCACGTGAGCTACACTCTCACCATGCCTAGACTGATAATGCCAAGTGCCATTGGCGAAACGTTGCACGCGCATAAAGAACCCCAAGAATGACGAGTGTCTTTGCCACCCTGAAATATCAACATGTATGAACCTAAGAATATAAAACTAGGTATATATATATATAAATGTATATAAAATATATATATATATATATATATATATGTATATATATATATATATATTTTATATATATATATATATATATATATCCATAATATATATATATATATATATATATTATATATATCCATATATAATATATATATATCCATATATATATATATTATATATATATATATATATATATATATATATATATATATATATATATATATCCATATATATATATTTATATATAGTTGATTTTTCTTGTAGATTCATCATGAAGTTTCAGGGTGACAGAGACACTCGGTATACTTGGGGTTGTTATGCAACGTTTCGCCAAGGCACTTGGCATCATCAGGCTAAAAATAGTTAAAATTTAATATATTATAATGCTAAAAAGCGAACATCTAAAAAATTAATTCTAAGAGACAATAAAATATTCCTATATTTCTAAAATTACTAACTAAAAAAATATAAATATAATTTGTACTTAACGGACCTTGGTGTGTTTGCTGTCTGAGTTGGTAGAGGGACTGAATGAACAATGGTTTTGTGGGTGACATTTGATATGTCACCCAAATATGTGAATATAAAAATATGTGGTACTCAAATGATTACCACTGTTTCGATTGCCCGACTCTCGGTTCGATCGCCCCACACAAGCTGAAATGTCACCCACAAAACCATTGTTCATTCAGTCCTCTACCAACTCAGACAGCATACACACCAAGGTCCGTTAAGTACAAATTATATTTTATTTATTAGTTAGTAATTTTAGAAAATATAGGAATATTTTATTGTCTCTTAGAATTAATTTTTTAGTTGTTCGCTTTTTAGCATTATATTTATATATATATATATATATATATATTATATATTGTGACTATTGTTCCTTGTAAATTTTGCTTTCTCCGTCCGACGTTGCTGAGAGTGGACTGTTAGCCAGCAGTCGGTGTCTGTATCACCAAGCGTGAACACACCGCTTCATCCCGACGGCATATTCACATTTTCTGGAACAGTATGTCGTGTTTACTTTTGAACACGTCAGGTTATGTTACGTTACAATTAGGGTAGGTTAGGTTACGTTAGGTTACAATTAGGGTTGGTTAGGTTTCCTGGACTATAATGGTAACTTTGTGTGGGAAGCACAATGAGTCTATTTTCGAGAAAATTCTATGATTAATTTCGGAGCTGCAGCCAAGTGTCTTCAATAGGAAACCACATATTCCTATAGAGCAGGGGAATATGCGTCCCGGCGCTACGTTAAGTTGTCTTGTAAATCTCGTAAAATTTGTTCTTGGATATAATGCAATTCCAAATTGGGTGACCAAGACTTTCATTTACGTCGCAATAGTTGCTGGCAGCAGGTGGTAGCTTACTCGTGGCCCACATCCCGTATGTCAGCTGTGCTTTTCATGGCTTTTTGCCTTGTTGTCTCCTTACCCATGCTTTAAACGGTCAAAATCCACCGGCCTTTCATTTCCACCGCAATAATATATATAATATATAATTATTATATATATATATATATATATATATATTATATATAATATATATATGATATATATATATATATAATATATTATATATATGTATAGTATATATATATATATACGTAATATATATATTTATATATATGTATATACCTATTTATATATTATATATATATATATATATATATATATATATATTATATATATATATATATATATATATATATATATACTAGCC
>JACEEZ010024811.1:92500-95000 GCA_016584305.1 Chionoecetes opilio | reverse complement strand
ATATATACATGTGTGGCTATCAATTAATATTATCAATCTTCATAATTGAAGGGAAGAAAATTCAAGAAGTATGATACCCCGCATATATTTACAAAACACAAAATATATTCAATAACTGGCTAGCAACCAAATAACATGAACCAAACAGCTAACTGCTCGGGAACTAACAATTGTGATATCAGAGCAGGGGTATGTCACCCAATTAACTCCTTGTACCCAAGCCTGGAGGAGGAGAATTGCAACAGCAATCTTCAGCAACGTTGTTAACACTTCAGGCAGCGGGGAGTGTCGAATGGTGTAGGCATGGTAAAGGGCAGTCTATAAGAGCGCCCAATTCTTAAGAAATGCCTCCAGGAGATGAGAACAACAGCAGTAGTGGGATATATTGCCAGGATGGAGAGCTGTAGCTGCCTGACCGATACAGCGAAACAAGGAACCGGCATCGCCTTGGCTAGACTACAGTGGGGGTATTGACGTGGCCGGCCAACAAGCACTTGAAAGGCGCACGATCATATACCATAATATATATATATATATATATATATGGCTATCAATTTATATTATTCATCGCCGGGTGGTGAAAGTGGTACTCACTGTCCTTCGGTAGGAGGGAATGAGGCAGGTGTAGTTCACATATGCCCCAACCAAAGCAGCTAGTACTGCAAAGCCGATGACGAAGAAGAACTGCAGCTCTAAGATTGATGTCAAACCTATGGATGCCGAAGATGATGGCTAGGCATTCTTTCTCGATCGTTGAGTAATGGCGTTCCTGATCTGGTAGATTCCGGCTATTTAACAGATGGGATGTGGACGATCATCATGGTATTGGAAGAGTACAGCTCCAAACCCATAGTGTGAAGCGTCAGTGCGCAGGACGAAGGTCTGGCTGGGTCCGGTAAATGACTAACGGGTCCCGAGGCCAAGGCTTGCTTCTACCACTCAAACCGTGAGTGCAGATCTTCCGTCCACCGTAGGGGTTTCCGTACCAGCTTCATTAACAAGTCAGCGAGAAGGTGAGCTCTTAGGCCTGATGAAACAAAACCTTATAAAAAGAGATCAAGCCTAGGAAACTCCGGAGTAACTTCTTGGTGGTAGGAGGAGTCATGTAGGCGATGACAGCCACCTTGCCAACTTGTGGATGTAGATGGTCCCGTGACACGACAAATCCTAGATAGTTGATGGACTCGACTCCAAACCGCCACTTTGAAAGTTTGACTGTCATACCAGGCTGTTGTAGTCTATCCAAAACTGACTTGAGGGCAGAAATGTGAGTGGGCCAATCAGAACAATATAAAAAAATGTTGTCACAATATAACGAAACATTAGCCAAAACAAGGAGCAAAATTCTCATAACTGAATATAAAGCAAAAAAAAAAAATGAACATAAATACACAGGTCGTGAATATACCAAAAAACATTAGTAGTAGTCCTAGTAGTAGTAAATGGAGAAGGATGGGCACAGGGTACGATTTAGCTTGTATTCTCTCTGTTATGGTGAGGGTGATGTCGTGCTCAGCAACCTGAGTAGACTGATTCCAAGTGAGAGCAGAATTAATGACATGTTCCTCAGAGCTAGTTGGGTCAGCACACTTTACAGTAAGCTGAAGTAGATCATCAATACCCTCACTTAAGCAGGAGGACTTACCTTTTTCCTCAGGCTCCAATATAGGTGAAATTTCGTCGAGGACTTGCAATTGCTTTTCCTCGGGATCCGATACAGGTGATCTCTCGTCAGGGACTTGCAACTGCTTTTCCTCGGTATCCGATAACATAGAAATCTCGTCGAGGACTGTTAACTGCTTTACAGCATTTGGTGGAGGCAATAGATCTAACAAGTCGATGGCGACTTTGGAGAAAGGCTCAGTTACGACAGGTAACGGATGAAGGGGTAATAGACGTACCCGTCCCTTAGCTGACATGCGGTGACACTTGTCGTAGGAACGACAGTCATCCCTGATGTCCGCACACATTCCTGGCCAATAAAAGTCTTGAGAGAGATCTTCATCTGGCTCTTACGGTGGGAGAAATGACCCGCAAAAGGACCTTCGTGAGCCACACGTGATGACGGGACGGCACTCACTGGTGAAAACCAAGGATACAATATTTACCTTTTGTGGGCGATCCGAGGAGAAACATTTTCGGTACAAGAGGCCGTCTTCATGTAGAAATTTGTAAGTGGCACCATCCCGTGCCTTCTCTACTACGGGAGTAGTAGTCTTGGTACGTATACTTTGCAGTGAAGGACAGGATTCCTGTAGTCGACGAAACTCATCAGAGGTCACAGACAAAGGATGGAGCTTAGGCAGGACTAGACGGTGGATCCGTTTAGATCGATCTTCTTTGGTCTCCACAGCACATACTTGAGTTGTAGTGGACTCACTTGGTGGTATAGGCAGACATCCAAAGAGAGGACCGTCCATGGCATTAGATGGGATGGAGTCTCCGGCACAAAGAGTCATCAAGGGGAAGAGGAGATAATGGATCTTGTGGAAGTGGAACA
>JACEEZ010024811.1:60000-90000 GCA_016584305.1 Chionoecetes opilio | reverse complement strand
CACCCCACACCCATTACCCATCACCCTACATCAAGGTTTCCTCAATTCTCGCAACCCACTTTTTTTCACAATTCTCGCTAATAGGCTGCTAAAAAAAAAAGAAGTATCGGATCATACCCAAAATGACTTAAAACCTTCCCCTGGTCAACCTGGTTCCCAAACTGTGCCATATGATGGGATTGCGCCACGGGGGGCGGAACCTATAGCACACACACACACAAACAGACATACACTTACACACACACTTCGCTTATATTATTATAGATAATTTATATATATATAATTTATATTATATATATATATATATATATATATTATATATATATATATATATTATATATATTATATATATATATATATATATATATATATATATATATATTAAAATATATATATTATAATATATATATATTTTATAATATATATAATATAATATATATATATATATGCATATTTATATATGAGTTGCTTGAAGGTCTACTATACAAACTGTAGAAGTATTTTAAACAAGATAGATTTCCTGAGAAGAATAAATAGTGTAGAGGATTTTAATATAATAGCATTAACAGAAACATGGTTGGATATGTCAGGAAAGGTATTTGATCCAGAAGTCAAGATAGCTGGGTATAAGTTATTTCACAAGGACAGTGTAGGCAGACGAGATGGAGGAGTTGCGCTTTATGCAAGAGATACTTTGCAGTGTTGTGTTAATAATGTTATAAAAACAGATGACAGCATAGAGTCTATATGGGTAGAGGTTACGGAGGTAACTGAGAAAATGGTTTTGGGTGTAATGTATAGGCCTCCAAACTTATGTAAAGAGGAT
This sequence comes from Chionoecetes opilio, assembly GCA_016584305.1. NCBI lineage: Eukaryota > Metazoa > Arthropoda > Malacostraca > Decapoda > Majidae > Chionoecetes > Chionoecetes opilio. Next base: position 89,174 of record JACEEZ010024811.1, on the reverse strand, counting down.
TCAGCTCCTATATGGCAAGAAATAAACAAGGCTTGCAGATATAATCGACTATGCGTGGTGGGAAATTTTAATCTTAGGAATATAGACTGGGATTTAATTATAGGAGACAGCGACGCAGATGAATTGTTAAATATAATCCAGGATAACTTCCTAAGCCAAGCAATGAAGGAGCCTACTAGAGGAGATAATATTTTAGATTCATTACTGACAAACAGGGAAAATTTAGTTACAGATGTGCAGGTTGGTGGGAAGTTAGATAATACTTATCATTATGAAATCAGATTTTGCTTAAAATGGGAAGTTGGAAAATTAAGTGTCAACAAACAAAGAATACCTAATTTCAGAAAGGCCAATTATGCAGGATTAAGAAAACACTTGGAGGGGATTAAAAAGGGGTTGTGGAATGGAGGGGAAGAAAGGTTCCAAAGGTTAATGCCGTTATGGGCAGGGCGGTGACAGGCGGAAAGGCCAATTATGAAGGATTAGGAAGACACCTGGTGGAGATTAGTGGGGTGGGTGGGATAAAGGGTAAGAAAGGTCCCAAGATTAGTGCGGCGGCAACTGGAAAGGCCAATTATACAGGATTAGAAAGTCACCTGCAAGTGATTAACGATGGGAGTAGGGTAAAGGAATGTTTCAAGGTCAGAGCAGATAAAGTTCAAAGTGAGGTCGGGGCGGAGGGGAATTATACCTTATTTGTAAGGAATTTAATTGATGGACAGAAAAAAAAAAATTCTTATAGGGAAATAAGGTCAAGAAAGAGTGACCCAAAATGGATGGCCACTAGTTTAAAACACAACATTGGAGTAAAAAGAAACATGTATTTAAGATTCAAGGCAGGACAGGTAAGCAAAGAACAGTATAACGTGATGGCGAGGACAGTGAAGAAATTAACTCGAGTAGCTAAGAACAATTATGATATTAAAGTAGCAGGACAGGCGAAAAGTGACCCTAAGGTGTTCTATCAGGTATATAAAACCAAGCCAAGGAAATTAGTGGGGCCGTTAAGGTTTGGACAGGATGAGGTCTAAAATACGGACGAAGATATGTGTAAAAGTCTAAATGATTATTTCTTGAGTGTTTATAATGAGGAGGATACACAGAAAATACCTGAAAATGAACAGATGTTCAAAGGAAGCGATGAGGAGAAACTCAAAGATATTGTGATAACTAGGGAAATAGTGGAGGAGGGTATAGATAAAATTAAGAATTTTAAATCACCAGGACCAAATGAAGTGTATCCCAGGGTATTAAAGGAATGCAAGGAGGTTGTTAGTGAGTCGTTAGTGCACATTTTTAGGAAATCGGTTGAGATAGGCGATGTGCCATTATTGTGGAGGAAAAGAAATGTTGTTCCCATATTTAAGAAGGGAGACAGAAGACTAAAGTCAAATTATCGACCCGTAAGTTTAACGTCAGTGGTGGGTAAATTATTGAATCTATTATTGCAAAAAACATTCGCGAGCACTTAGATAAACATAGTTTGATCAATGATTCGCAACATGGATTCACCAAGGGTAGGTCATGTCTCACCAATTTATTGAGTTTTTATAGGAAAGTTTGTGAGACGGCAGATAATGATAAGGATTATGATATAATATATCTGGACTTTTGTAAGGCATTTGACAAAGTACCACACGAGAGACTCTTAAATAAGGTTAAGGCTCATGGAATAGATGGGAAGGTTCTTCGTTGGATCAGAGCTTGGCTAAGTAATAGGCAACAAAGGGTTACAATTAATGGTTCTAAATCTAAATAGGGGCAGGCAACGAGTGGAGTTCCACAAGGGTCTGTTTTGCGTCCATTACTATTTTTGATTTACGTCAACGACTTGGATAGTGGGATTAGCAGTGATATCAGCAAGTTTGCTGATGATACTAAGGTAGGTAGGATTTTTGGATCACAGTCTGATGTAAACATATTGCAGGGAGACTTAGATAAACTTAATGAGTGGGCAGTCAGATGGCAGATGGAATTTAATATTGATAAGTGCAGCGTTATGAATGTTGGAAGAAAAAACCCTGGTAATAGATACACCATGCGCAATTTATCGCTGAAAAGATCATAAGGTGAAAAAGATCTTAGAGTGAGGGTGAGCCCAGACCTCCGACCTAGGAAACAATGTATTGAGGCTAGAAATAGAGCTAATAGAGTGTTAGGATTCATTACCAGAAGTGTTAAAAGTAGAAGTGCGGAAGTTATTCTAAAGCTTTATCTGGCTCTAGACAGGCCTCACCTAGATTATGCGGTTCAGTTTTTATCTCCATATTACAGAATGGATATAGCCTTGTTAGAAACAGTGCAGAGAAGGATGACCAAAATGATACAAGGGATGCGTAACTTCAGTTATGAGAAGAGATTGAAGTTATTAAAACTACACTCACTCGAGAGACGCAGAGTAAGGGGCGATCTGATAGAAGTTTTTAAGTGGATAAAGGGATTTAATAAAGGAGAGGTAGGAAAAGTTCTTACGGCTTTTAACCAGGGTAGAACAAGAAGTAATGGATTCAAGCTGGAAAAGCGTAGATTTATAAAGGAAATAAGGAAAAACTGTTTCACAAATAGGGTGGTGAATGAATGGAATGGACTCAGTAGACAGGTAGTTAGTGCGGAGTCATTAGGGAGTTTTAAAGAGGGGCTGGATAGGTTCATGGATGGGGATGAAAGGTGGATGTAGGTAGTGTTAGGTGACAGGAACTACAACGTGTAGGCCTCGTGGCCTCTTGTAGCTTCCTTATTTTCTTATATTCTTATGTTCTAATGCTCTTATATATATATATATATATATATATAAAATATATATATATATATATATATATATATATATATATATATATATATATATATTATATATATAGATATATATATATATATACTAGCTGCAAAGCCGCCCTCCGGGCGGACTTTTTGGCTAGCTCCTGCGGAGGGCTATTGGTGGGCCCGGCCCATCAAACACAGACTCTCCAGATAGCCCCTTCTAACTTTCCTGAAATCATGGATGTAGAAATGTATGTATTAACGCCAACCCATTCACATCACCCCCAACCCATTCACTCACCCATTACCCATCACCTCCCACCCATTTACTCACCCATTACCCATCACCCCCCACCTATTCACTCACCCATTACCCATCACCACACACCCATTCACTCACCCATTACCCATCACCCCCCACCTATTCTCTCACCCATCACCCATCACCCCCAACCCATCACCCCCCACCCATTCACTCACCCATCACCCCACACCCATTACCCATCACCCCACCCATTCACTCACCCATTACCCATCACCCTACATCAAGGTTTCCTCAATTCTCGCAACCCACTTTTTTTTCTCAATTCTCGGTGATAGGCTACTAGAAAAAAGAAAAAAAGTGATCGGATCATACCATAATTGGGTTTAAAACCTTCCCCTGGTCAACCTGGTTCCAAAACTGTGCCATATGATGGGATTCCGCCAAGGGGGGCGGAACCTATAGCAAACACACACACACACAGACACACACACACGCACACACACTTTCGCTTATATTATTATATATATATATATATATATATATATATATATATATATATATATATATATATTTTATATATATATATATATATATATATATATATATATATATATATATATATATATAAGATATATAGCGGATGTAAGAATTTAGAGGTTCTAGGATGCAGATGTGTTTGCTTATGTCATACTTACATATTTTGCAGATCCGGATGACTTAAGAACATAAGAAAACAAGGAACCTACAAGAGGCAGTGATACCTACAGGAGGTAGTTCCTGTTACTTAGCAATACCTACATACACCTCTCTTCCCCATCAATGAGTTTATCCAGACTCCTTTTAAAGCTTCCTATTGATTCCGCACTGACCACCTGTCTACTGAGTCCATTCCAATCATTCACCACCTTATTTGTGAACAAGTTTCTCCCTAATTTCTTTTAAAATCAACGCTTTTCCAGCTTGAATCCGTTACTTCTTGTTCTACCCTGATTACTAGCCGTAAGAACTTTTACTACATCTCTTTTATTGTATCCCATTAACTAATTAAAAAAACTTCTATCAGATCGCCCCTTACTCTACGCCTCTTGAGTGAGTGTAAATTTAATAGCTTCAATCTCTTCGCATAACTAATGTTACGCATCCCATGAATCATTTTGGGCATCCTCCTATGCACTGATTCTAACAAGGCTATATCCATCCTGTAATACGGAAACCAAACCTGCACCGCATAGTCTAGGTGGTGTCTGATTAGTGCCAAATAAAGCTTTAGAATAACCTCAGCACTTCTACTTTTAGCACTACTGGTAATGAAACGTAACACCCTGTTAGCTCTATGGTTAGCCTCAATACATTGTTTCCTAGGTCGGAGGTCTGAGCTCACCCGCACTCCCAGATCTTTCTCACCTTCTGATCTTTTCAGCGATACATTGCATATAGTATACCTATTACCAGGATTGTTCTATCAACATTCATTACACTACATTTATCAATATCAAATTCCATCTGCCACCTATCTACCCACTCATTTAATTTAGCTAAGTCTCCATGCAATATGTTTACATCAGACTGTGATCTAATAATCATACCTACCTTAGTATCATCCACAAACTTGCTGATACCAATACTAATCCCACTATCTAAGTCGTTGATGAAAAAAAAAAATAGTAATAGACCCAAAACATACCCTTGTGGAGCCCCACATGTGACCTGTCCCCATTCTGATTTAGAACCATCAATTGTAACCCTTTGTTGCCTATCACTTAGCCAAGATCTAATCCAACGAAGAACCTTTCCATCTATTCCATGTGCCTTAACTTTATTTAAGGGTCACCCGTGCGGTATTTTATCGAATGTCTTACTGAAGTCCAGGTATACTACATATATCATAATCCTTATCATTATCTGCTGTTTCATAAACTTTCCTATAAAAACTCAATAATTTAGTGAGACATGATCTACCTTCGGTGACCCCATGTTGTGAATCATTTACCTAACTATGCTCTTCTAGATGCTCTCTACTGGTTTTTGCAATAACAGATTCCAATATTTTACCTACCACTGACGTCAGCCTAACGGGTCAAAAATTTGACATTAATCCTCTATCTCTCTTCTTATATATGGGAACTACATCTCCCCTCCTCCACATTAACGGCACCTCCCCTATATCAACTGATTTCCTAAAAGTATGCACTAACGCCTCACTAACAACCTCTTTGCATTTGTTTAATACCCTGGGATAAACTTCATCTGGTCCTGGTGACTTAGAATTCTTCATTCTATCTAGACCCTCTTCTACTATTTCCCTATTTATCACAATATCTTTAAGCTTCTCATTATCCTCTCCTTTAAGCATCTCTTCACTACCAGGTACCGTCTGCATATCCTCCTGAGTAAAAACACTTCATAAATAATCATTTAAAAATGTACACATATCCTCAGCCGTCATTATCTCTTCCTGCTCAATTTGTAATGGTCCCACTAATTCCTTAGTCTTTGTTATATAGGCCTGAAAAAATCCCTTAGGTTCGGTCTTTCCCTTGCCAGCAACCGTAATCTCATGATTGTTATCTGCTGTTTTCGTAAATTTTTTCACTCTTCTAGCCATCACGTTATACTGCTCTCTGTTCACCTCCCCATCCTAAACCTTCTTATACATGTCCCTTTTAACCCATAAGTTGTGTTTTAAAAACGCAGTCATCCATTTGGGGTCATTTTTCCCTGATCGTATCGCCTTATAAAGAATAGTATTTAACTGATCCTAATTAAATTGTGACAAAAGCAATCCTTTTCCGCACTGACCTCACCGACACCCCCCTCCGTCCCGACCACAAATCTCATCTCACACTCCTTCTTACCCCAGTAAATCCCTTCCAGGTGTCTTCTTAATCCTACATAATTAGCCTTTCTGAAGTCAGGTACTCTATGCTTATTAACACTTCTATTTCTTACTTCTCATATGAAGCAAAACCTGATTTCACAATGATCACTGTTCCCTAACTGACCTCCAACATCCTAGACCTCAGTAACTAAATTTTCCCTGTTTGTTAGTAATAAATCTAGAATGTTATCTCCCCTAGTAGGCTCCTTGATTGCTTACTTTAGGAAGTTATCTTGAACTAGTTTTAACAAATCCTCAGCGTCAGTTTCTCCTATATTTAAATTCCAGTCAATGCACCTATGATTAAAGTCTCCTACCATGCATAATCGATTATATATACAAGCCCTGCGTATTTCTTGCCCTATACGGTCTGAATCCTCTTTACATAAGTTTGGAGGCCTGTACACTACACCCAAAACAATCCAATCAGTTCCATCTTTAATTTCCACCCATATAGACTCCACACTATCATCTGTTTATATAAAATTATTAACACAACACTGCACTGTATCCCTGGCATATATTGCAGCTCCTCCTCTCCTTCCTAATCTGTCCTTGTGAAATAACTTATACCCCGCTATCTCAACTTCTGTATTAAATACTTTGCCTGTCATATCTAACCAATTTACTGTTAATGCTATTATATCAAAATTTTCTACACGAGATGTTCCTCTCAGTAAATATATCTCTTTTAAAATACTCCTACAATTTGTATAATAAACCTCCAAGCTGCACTTCTTCATCTTGTCGATTTTTCCACTAGCTGTATTTACGCTGACTGTCTTTTTTAACCCTGTCTTTTTCCTAATCCTATTGTTTTCCTTCGTGCCTTGACCTACTGTATTCCTTCCTTGACTATCATGATTACTGCTTTTCACCTTCATACCCTCCTGGCCTCTAAAAAAACCTAACCCCCATCTCACTCTCCACTCTCCACGCCAACACACCAACATGACAGAACGAATATGACAGAAATGCGGATACCAGTTTCTAAAAACAGCAGATTCGGATGTTAAATTACGATATCCTCACGGAGGCGGATGCGGATGCTTTCATTATATAAAACACCAGTTATTACCAAATGGCAGGTGCTATGGTAGGAAATATAAAAATTACCACAACGACAACACCAAGAACTATAATAATATAAACTACAGCACAACACAAATAACCACAACAGCAGCAGCAGCAACAACAATAACAACACCAACAACAACAACGACAAGGAGAATAAAGGCCGGTTCCCACTAGTCCGCTTTTACGGCCGCCGTTGCCGTACACCGCCCAACAATGACGTCACCACCATCACCGCTTGAGTGATTGTAGTGGTAACCGGGTACAGTTTGCACCTCCGCTCGAGCGGACACCGCCGAGCGGGAGAGATGACTTGATTTTAACTTTGTACGGCAGCCGTACAGCGATACGGCGGTGTGGTCGACTTTTTTGTGATGGCATAGTTGGGCGGTGTACGGCAACGGCGGCCGTAGAAGCGGGCTAGTGAGAACCGGCCTTAAAGCCCGGCTCCCACCTTCCCGCTTGTACGGCCGCCATACAACAACAAAGACGTCACAATGACGTCACAACAAAGTCTACCGCACCGCCGTACCGCTGTACGGCCGCCGTACAAAGTTAAATTCAAGCCATCTCTCCCGCTCGGCGGTGTCCGCTCGAGCGGAGTTGCCAACTGTGCCCAGTTACCACAAATACCCTCAAGCGGTGAAGATGGTGACGTCATTGTTGAGCGGTGTTGTTGTAAGACGGCCGTACAAGCGGGCTGATGGGAACCGGCCTTAAGAGAAAAGCTGATAAACATAATAACAAAGGCAAAAATATCAATGCTAACGAGGGAAAAATGACAAAGATAATAGAATTAGAGGTAAAAACATGAAACAAATAATAATGAACATATTATTGATACAATCGTTATTGATAATGATATGAATGATGGTGACGATACTAATAACAATTAAAATACTACGACTACTACTAATGATAATTATAATAATAATTATAATTACAATATCATTAATGATTAGAAGAAGTAGAAGAAGAAGAAGAAGAAGGAAAGAAGAAGAAGAAGGAAAGAAGAATTGTATCCACCTTCACCATCACCACCAAACCAATAACAACTAAGAAAATCTGAATAAAAACATAAATAAACAAACAAACACACACACACATACACACACACACAACACACACACACACACACACACACACACACACACACACACACACACACACACACACACACACACACACACACACACACACACACACACACACACACACACACACCACACACACACACACATCAGAGGTGGACACCGCAAACAAAAGTCCACTTCCGCAAACGCACTTCCGCGTACCCTAATCCTTACTTCCCGCAACCGCAAATCAACAAATTTCTTGCAAGGTTTGCATTTCCGCAACAGAAAATACGCACATCTGCAAACCAAAAAAAAAGAAGTGATATTTTAGATGCATAAAGTGCAACAATATTGATAAAGCACTTTGTAGTATAATTTAGATTATTTTTTTTATCAAAATCACCTATGTCAATTGATATATATATTAATAATGTTATCAAACTTACCCTTCAGCGCCAGACAGATGTTATAGCTCACATTTCACATCCCTCTCAATGTGACTCCTCACTTAATTGATCAACTTAATTAAGTGCAAACTAAGGGGTAATAATTAGTATATATACACTACACTCCCATTTATATTTCATTGATATGATTATCTGGCCCTTAGCTTCAGACTACTCATTTTAGAGAGTCCTCTGGTGACTATTCTACCCTGAGCAGATCCATCTTCCCCTTCATGAAGACCAATCTCTCAAAATTATCGGAGGTCAGACTCGCTCTTTTGGCCTTCATGGTGTCCAACCCTTGTCAGAACAGTCTCTCCACAGCTGCATAGCTGGGTATGGGCGTGTTGTATTTGACAAACACATCCACCAGGCGGCACGGGATAGAGCGGGGAACATTGCCGTTCCAATAGCTTGTTCTTTCGCTTCTCTGAACACCAACTCTGAAGATCTTTCCCGATCTTGCTGGAAAGGCGGGTATAATAAGTGCTCACTGTAGCTGTGGGTCCTGGTGTCCTCAAAGCTTGGTAATAATAAACAATTTTGCAATGTAAATTTTAAGTTTTTTTTTAAGTAATTCGAGTCAGAACAAAAAATACTGTTACATGTAGATAAAAAGTGTTTTGCTTGTTAGAAAATATATTATTGCACTTGAATTATAAATATTACAATAAGTTATCAGCATGACGCCTACGTTTGCTAATATAATGACTTGAAGTGATGAACTGTCACAACTGAACTGAATATGCAGTAAATCACGATAAAATCAATAGGTCTCAGCTTGAGAAAATCATCATTCTCATTTTCACCTGGACTGCTGCCTTCTGAGGTATCCAAGACATCCTGTTTCGTGATCTCGAACATCAGCCTCGATTTCACGGCATCCACCTTCTCAGGGTTGAGAAGCAGACTATAGGCAGCTTGAAGAAAGAAAGGGTGGATTGATGAAGCCATCAGAATATCCATATTATCAGAGATGATGAGGAGCCTGGCTTTGAAAGCCTTGGGTCTCTTAACACTAGATGGTTCTCCAGGAGGTACTCCATCAATGGGTAGGCATATTTAAATGGCTTAGCCTGCAATGCCAGGAGGCTGTCCAAGAGTACATAATTATAAAGTATAAAACAGGACTCTCATGTAGGCCTCCTTCTCCATTTGGAGTTTGTCGAGCCGATAACCACTGACTTAATCACAGTGAGGTTCTCGTTGATAATATTCGTATCAACGTGGTTGAAGGTGGCTGTGCCATTTTGTATGTATATCACGTTGATCTGGGCCAGCTTCGTATTCAGTACTTCACTAACGACCTCCATGAAGTCATAGAGGGAGTTCCAGCGAATGACGTTTGAGATCCCTATTTTCCTGCCCACCTCCCTCTAGATCAGCGGTTTCTTACCTGGGAGTCTGGACCCCTAAGGGGGTATTTTGCGGTTTTTTGGGGGGTCACAAAGCGTTTTTGGATTTTTTTTCATATCACATATATTATATATATATATATATATATATATAATATATATAAAATATATATTATATATATATATATATATATATATTATATATATATATATATATATATATATATATATATATATATATATATATATATAATATATATATATATATATTATATATTATAATATAGTGTTTGCAGTTGTGAAGAAATGGGTGCCGACTTCACTGTTCTCATATTTCATACAGAAGTACGATGGCTGCCACGTGATAAAGTTCTTAATCGCGTGCTGCAGCTACGAGAAGAAATTACGACACTGTTAGGAAGAGGACGTACTGTACAGGAGAATATTCTTCATGAAAGGATGGTGGTTTCCTAACAAAAATTTCCTACATGGCTGATTTCTTATGTGAAGTTAATTCTCTAAATTACCTAGGAAATCTCACAATATTGCCCACGGCTCGTGACAAAATGGCAGTATTCAGAGGTAAGATTCAGCTTCACCATAAAAGAGTTCAGGATGATGACACTACTGTTTTCCCTCAAATGACGACTCCCTGGATTATGTGCCAGGTGCTGAATGTAGTTTCCGTGATGAGATATCAGCTTATCTTAGGCAGTGAATGGAACTATTGAAAGTTATTTTCCCTGACTGGACGACCACTTTTCTAATGTGTGGATCTACAGAATCTTATCAGTCAACGAGAGTGCTATCAGTGATACTGAGGTTGCTGCAAAGGTATAATTTCTTTGAATTCGTGAGGATTCTCATCTGAAGGTCAACTTCACTGAACAAGAAATACCAACCTTTTGGGTAAAACTGAGGGAGTACTGTCCCATTATTTCAAAGAGGGCCTTGACCATGTTGATTCAATCCCTTTCAACCTATCGGTGTCAGGTTGGATTCCTAGGCTTCGATGACGCTGAAAACAAAGTCACGAAATAGGCTTGTTATCGACACTGACATGAGGAGTTGCTTGTCGAGCACTGTTTCTCGATATGATCGTCGTATTGCTGCAAAACAGTTTCATCCCTCCCTACTGTTGAATAAGTTTTATTTTTGAATTATGTTTGATAGTCATGTGAATTTGAACTTTTATGGCATTTTCAAGGGTTTTGTATTTTGTCATTTGCAATAAAACTGAGTAGACATATAAATATATTGTTTTATCTTACCTCTCTACGAAATTAAGCATACCATTTTGTTTATTATAGGGGTCATGATACTGCCCTCGAGTTTCTCAGGGGGTAATATAACGAAAAAGGTTACGAACCAATGCTCTAGATGTTGGTTGCGATGGTTGGCTTTCGGTTCTGTTTATGCCACATAGCCTTGGCTATGTGACTACTTCTCTTTCAGCTACGGTTACACAAACAAAAATTATTTGAAAAACTACGTTTCTGATATTAGATTATAAAATTATCATACAATTTAACTTGATATTAACTAATATTTTTTAACTTAAAATTAACTTAGTATTGTGGTGACAAGTTGTTGTGAAATGGCAAGCCAAACTTATAAGAACTTTTAAATATCTATTATATACTATGCTAACTATTATATTATCTATTAATTATTACTTGCAAGGAGTGTGTTGCGAGTGAATAAGCGTGTCGCGGTGGTGAGGCGACAGGGTTTTACGCTCCTGTGAACGAAGTTTGCGACGCTGCCTCCATACCCACACAAACCCTTGGTCCCCCTCATCAGCCCCGGTTGCAGGCGGGACCTTGGAGGGGTGAAATTGGCGCTAGGTGACCTGGCAAACGTTAGCGTCCCGTGAGAACCCTCCCCGCGCTCTGTTACAGTGGGGGGAGCCGAAAAGAAAGGCAGCGCCTGATAACGCGTGTGTGTAGCAGGCGGAGAGGCAAACCTACTATCCACTGGTATAGGAAAGACCTCTACTCCCTCCCTTCCACCTGAACCGCAGTGTACACCTCACCTCCCTCCCGTGATCTTACTCCTCATGCTAAAGACAAACCCCAGAACGTCGTCCACGACAGCACCCAGCCGGGCCTCAGCCACTTTTGCAGGACAGGTGGAGGACGTAGTGGGCGCCATAGTAATCAAGGCTCGGCACAAACCATCGTGCGGCACAGACAGAGGGCACAAAACTGTTTGCGTGGCACAAAGGATGGCGGTTAACTCGCACCTCGGCCTAACGATAACGCATGATCAAGACTGTCGCCTCATCCCCACGACTCACCAATTCACTCACAACACACTCCTTGCAAGTAATAATTAGCTCTACAGCAGAGCCATAGTCACTGCAAGCAAATAACACTGTCACCAGCACACAGAGCATACACTTACACACCTCTGGGTATGCTCGCCATGTCCGTATCACTGGTCTATGGCCCTCTGACCTCCCTCTCTTTGCTCTAAGTGCATATTTATAATATGTGCTTATTATATGCATAAACGTGTCATGAAGATGATGTTTGGGTCAGTTTTGTTTTCTAAACATCCTGCGGTTTTTCATAATCATGAGTGAGAGCACACGATAATATGACTGAGTTGGCGAGGGACAAGTGATGCCACAGTTGAGCTCGCCATCGCAAAACCTTGTCTCTAATATCTACTGACATTGGATTTCACTTAAAAAAGTTTACAGTAACATATCAGATATTTCAATGATACTGCTACATTACACAGATAAATGTTTATATGAGTTTCAACCAAAAATGTGGCAAAAAAACATCATGCTTACAAAGCGAGGCAGAAAGAAGGGCTGGGAAGTACACGTACGTACATCGTCTATGAATCAATCAATCATTGGGGGCATACGCTGGGAGGCGCGTCGTCTCGCCCACCCTAAGACGCCACTCCCGGGGGTCACCTCGCGCCAGTCCCCATGCAGGCTCCCTTCCCACACCAAGCATCTTTCGACAAGAAGCATCAACTTGTCCCAGCCACGAGCTTTATGGTCGCCCCCTTGGCCTTTTCCACGCCGGATTGTCTCTTACAGATACAACCCGGTGGGAAGGATCGGTTTCAGGGTACCGTGCCACTTGCTCATATGGCCGAAGTTGGCGCTGACGGACTATGCAAGTAATAGGCCTCGATTCAGTCTCACGGTGCAATCGCTGGTTTGACACGTAATCATCCCACCGATACCCCATGATTCTTCGAAGACACCTATTTCCAAAGGCATCGATTCGCCTCTTCATATCGCTATTTAGTTTCCATGTCGCACAACCATTGAGTATGACAGGGATCACCAGCGATTTGAAGAGCCGGATCTGTGTCCTCCTGCACAGGTACCGACAACACCAAAAACTCCTGTTGGCTGAGCGAGTCCGTAAGACCGTGGGCTATGCCAATCCGCCGTAAGACTTCTTGATATGACCCGCTGTCATTATGGACTGCGCTACCAAGGTATGTAAAACTTTCCAAGATATCAATGTCCTCACCACACGCATAAACAGACTGTACTGTTTCATCTAGTAAGCCTCCAAACACCTGGACCTTGGTCCTGAGCCAGGAAACGTCAAGTCCCAAAGGCTTTGCCTCCTCGTGCAGCGCCTCAAGAGGCATCACCGGGACCTCCAGCGACTCAGCAAAGATTACTGCATCATCGACAAAAACAAGATCAGTGATATTGGTGTTGCCCACGGATGCTCCACAATCACTTTGATCTACAACTTTGCCCAATACCCAGTCCATACAAGTGTTGATAAGTGATGGGGCAAGGACGCACCTTTGCATCACTCCTGTATTCACAGAAAAGAAACTGGATACATCTCCCCCACACTTCACAGCACTCTCAGTCCCAGAGTACAGACCAGTCATCAAACCAATAGTCTTTGCAGGAATCACGCAAAGTCGCAGAAGGTTCCAGAGTGATTGAGCCAAACGCCTTCTTGAGATCAACATAGGCTGCAAGCATCCCTTGTCAAAACTCACGTCGGCGTTCCACCAAGACACAAAGCGCTAGGATACGGTCCGTTGTTGACTTACCAGGCGTGAACCCAGACTGCTGAGGTTTCTGATGCTTCAGCAGATGACTGTGGATCCGTGTCAGCAATAGATGGGCAAGAACCTTGCCTGGCACGCTGAGCAGTGTAATGCCGCGGTAATTATTGCAGTTTTGACGATCCCCTTTCCCTTTCCAGATACTTTCCTTTTCCAGGGGACGATCAGCCCCCTTTTCCAGTCAAGAGGAAAGGTACCTGATTGCCACACGGCAGTCAGGACAGCATGCAACCCGTGAATCATGGCCTCACCCCCAGCTTTGAGGAGCTCTGCACTGATAATACAGACACCAGCTGCCTTTCCACCCTTCAGCTTTGCTACAGCCTCTCTGAATTCGTCAAGAGATGATGCGGTTTCGTCAATGGGAGGATCAGCATCCACTGCCCGTAATCCATTGGTGTGAAGCTGCTCAGTTGGAGGGTCCACCGTGAACAACTGCCCAAAGTACTCAGCCCAACGAGCAATCTGCCCATCCATGTCCGACACGACTGCTCGAATAGCACTCGCCCGAGATGGAGACTTGGAACGGAGCTTCTTCACGGCTCGGTAGGCGGGTTGGAGGTCATTAGCGTTCAAATGGCCCTCGACATCCTCAGCGAGACTTCTGACATACCTCTCCTTGTCTCTCCTCCAGGAGGGTTCTAGTCCTGAGTGACAGAGCCATGTGCTGGTCCCGGCTCCCAGCAAGCCTGGCAGCGTGACTCTCCTCGATTTTCTCCAGCGTCCCCGTCGAGATAAAACCAGGCCTTGACCTCGGGTGCTCCCCAATACACTCCTTGGAAGCCTGGAGAGTTTCACATTTGAAGGTATCCCACAGGTATACAGGGTTCTAGAGGGCACCGAGCTCATCAAACCGATTTCAGACTGCCACAGCATACTCATGGGCACATGTCAAGTCCGTCAGCTTCTCAAGGTGAAACACAGTATGGTTACCTCTTGAGATTCTTCTGGACGTGACATACAGCTTAACTGTAGCAACAACAAGTCTGTGATCAGTTGCAAAGAACTCAGCACTCCGGTAAACCCTGCAGTTCTGGATCCCCCATGGCTGGACGTCTATGAATGCTCTCTAGTAACTGCGGCCATGATTGACTGGATGGAAAGCAGCGTCCACTAGCTTATCCCACTCACCTTGTATGGTGTGCGTAGCCGCGATGGAATCGTGTTCAAACTCGCCACGGCCACTTGGGATTTGTGGACATATTTGCGTTTGCGGAAGTATTTTAATTAATGGATAAATCGATGGAAGACCTAGTAACAGACATCTCAGTAGATGACTGTTTGGATGACTAATTAGTAATTAGTTGACTTGTTGAATGGAATGTCAAACCTCAATTAACCTTTCTCATGCATATATTTTTGTTTACAATTATTGATACCGTAGTTTCTGTCATCCCTTCATATACGTAACTCGATGTTGCCCCTGTACACACACCCACCCACCCACCCATCCACCCACCCACCCACCCACCCACCCAAACACCCACCCACCTATCCACCCACCCACCCACCCCACCCACCCACCCACCCACCCACCCACCACCCACCCACCCACCCACCCACCCACCCACCCAACCCACCCACTCACACACACACACACCCACACACACACACACACACACACACACACACACACACACACAGACAGACACACACACACACCGATACAATCACACACACTTGGGGAACTCCATAATGTAGCGGTTCACACTGCTCACAATCGAGAAGTCCCGGGTTCGATTCCCGGGCGGAGCGAAGGAAGACGGGCACCTATACAACTATAGGTGAATACACACACACGAATCTTGCGCGTAATCAAGAGCATAAATACATTTATTCACACCTACGCATCTCAGATCACTATTGCTGTAAAAAATGTCATACTCACACACTTCTTAAAACCCGAACTCCTGTCCACCCAGCAGTGAATGGGTACCGGGTGTTAGCCAGGGGTTTGTGACCCAAATCCCGGGGTGATGGCTTCGGCCAACACTAAACACTAAGGATGAATGATAAAAATGTTGATATGGAGACGGGGCCATACGAACGTTGCTCATGCTCTGTACAATACAACTAGGTGAATACAACTATAGGTGAATACACACGCACGAGTCTTACGCGTAATCAAGACCATAATTAAATTTTTTCACACCTACGCATCTCACATCACTATTGCTGTAAAAAATGTCATACTCAAACACTTATATTTCCTTACTTCTTGAGTGAAAGGTTATGTTTAATTTACATGAACATCGTTTTCTCTAGAAGTCAGTTGCGAAAAAAATAATTGTAGAAAGGGTGTTACCTTTTTCATTTATTTGTCCTTTCTTGTTGCTGCTTACTACATAAAAGGAAATTGAAATATATGCATTTTCCCATCCTTAAGTTCACTAATACATGGTGGTTAATAATGATAGTATGCACAGATTTCTTGGATTGTTTTTTCATCCTTGCATTAAACCCAATCAGATAAGTAGAGGGAACGAGTAATGGAAGAGATTGCAGGGAGAGAGGTAGGGGCTGGATGGAGAAGAGAAGGGTAGATTAATACTAGCAGCGAGTTTACATCTGAACGAGTTGCATGTGCATTAATATATGATTAACATATTTTTATCATTCCCCTGTGTCACGAGAGATGAGCCAGACTGGCTCTCTCACGCCGCCTATTGTACTTGCTAAAATCGAAGGCGTTGTCGAAGTACCGAGGTTGGTTGTCTGTCTTTTTGTTCATGTATTGTTAATCGACTTTTGTTTGTTTAGTGCTCCTCTGTGTGCATGTTCGCTTTGTGTATACCATGTTTTCCTCGTTGTTTATTGCTCTCCATGGAAGGGCACTCGAAGACATTTTCCAGGCCCTTTACCTCTTGTCCGTCATTGTTGATGTATATATATATAATTATAATGGTAGTGGGTATTATTTAAGGCAATTTAAGTAAATGATAAGTACACTTCCAGACCATCGTGGGAATAATATCTCTTATTAAATATACGTGCTTGTATATATAAGTACACTCCAGACCTCCGTGAGGATAACATCTCTTATTAAATATATACGTGGATTTGTATAGATGAGAGAATTGTATATAGACTCTTTGCACATAGTGTTAGAAAACAATAGGACGTGTCTTATCGACATAGCGAATATCAGTGCCGCGTCTATTAAGCCTGAATAGCTTCCTTGACGCCTCAATGATTATAATAGCCGCGCTGTGATGGTTTGATGAACCACTTGACGCCAACCACAATAACGCCTCCACCTCCGCCCTTCACCACTCCGGCCTGATCATAGGCCTGACCACTTCGAATAATAAGACATTGCAGTATTGATTAAGATCTACAACCAATTCAACCCTACTATCCACCGATAAGTATCCTAGTTAGTTGACTAGTTGGGGTATTGTGTCGGGATGAGATAGACGATGGGTTTTGTATAGGTAAGAACTCAAATTAATATGTGCCTGTAGCATAAATTTATACAGCTAGTGCCCCGAGTGAGGAATATTGGTGTACATGTGATTCAAAGTGGTCGATTGTGAGGCGTAATTATGAGCCTACCACAATTGATGGTTATGAGAGCGGAGGTGAGGTGTTTCGCGGCGTCGGGAACGACTCAGCCGTTCAACTACCATACGCCAGGTAGTAGATAACATCCGAGGTTACGTAATACTATGGTTAGTTGTAGTAGTTAAGTGGTGGTATGTTATATACGCCTTGCTAGGCGTCTTGAAAGGCCGAGCAGGCACTACCACCACTTGATATAATAATTGATTATTATCAACTAACAATTATTTTAGTGACGTAATCTTGCATTTAATATTTTATTTGACTTAGTTATTAACTAAATCAGGGCGAAATTAGCTAAGCATTCATTATCGGCTAAATTAGCAATGCTCACACGAATATATAATAAGTGTGAGGATGCAATTAAGTCAATTCTATTGATTATATTAATTTAAAGACAGGTCTACCATTGTTAAATAAGCAATGGAATAAATATGAGGCAGTTTACTTCCAATATGAAGTTCAATTAAGACAAGCTTGGGATAAAGAAATGATTCACCAATGTGTGATCAATTATGAACAACAGTGTCAAAGATATCTCGATAAAGTAATTGTATATGAGGGATTACTGGAGTGTGCTCATATTCCATCAACAGCTAAAGTTTCTTTAACCCAAAATTTGCAAGGTATTGAGCAGGAACCCCCCAGGGAGATCAAAATTGATACACTTAAGGGTTATCAGCTATAACATCCACCCTTAGATTTTAAAGATCCCTCGTTAGTGGGTATTTATCCTGCGCCTGTTAAAGTTACGCAAATCAAACAGCCTATAATTATGATTCAAACTTCTCAGCCTACCAGTAAACCACTTAGACCTACTCAAATAAAAGTTACAATCCCTAAATCCAGGGCTACTTTTAATGAAGTACGAATAATAAATTGTGTCTTATGTGAGGGGGAACATACACCCTCCACATGTAATATCTAATTAGATTGTTACGCGAGAGTGGAAAGGTTAATGAGCCTGGGTAATTGCCTAACCTGTCTCCGTGGTAAACATGCTTCAAAGGCATGCCCTATAAACTTAAGAACTTGTAGGAAATGTAAACAATCTATTCATAACATCGCTCTTTGTCCTAACAGTGATAATAACCCAGATCCTACAGTAGTTAAAACGGCAGTCACTAATAAGAGTAGTTCAGCAGCTGTTCCTACTGCAGAATTGAAGGTGAGCCACAATGGTATTTCAGTCAATATAAAGACAATGTTTGACAGTGTACCACAAAGATCCTTCATAAGTAGGGAGATAGTTGAATTGTTACAACTACCCATAATTAATAAAGTTAATTTAGCCATATCAGGTTTTCTTGCCAATACAGAGGCTCAAACCTTTGACATAGTTCAACCTCTAGTCCAATTAGGAAGATATAAATGTAGGGTAGCTGCTGTAGTAGTTAATAATTTTGGTATTAATTTAACTGTTAATGGACTAAAAGACACAGCTGAAATGCTGATAGATAATGGTGTTAAACTAGTTAGTAATACCTTTAAGGACGTTGATTGTCCATTCCAATTAATAATAGGCGCTGATAATTTTGGGCGTTACCTAAGGAAGGTCATCAAAAGACATAGCGTCTCTATGTTCACCAGTGCTGGTGGTAAGGTAATAATGGGACCCATCCCACATACTCACCAAGCCGAACATGAGGAGAGTATTCCTAGTCATGCACAACCCCTACAAATTACCAGAATTGGAACCACTTTCTTGCCCACACCAATAAGTGAGGTAGTAGAGGAAAGTGATATTCCAGTTCATAATCAATATATTGCCACTAACGAAAATCCTAATAATAATGTGTCGCGAGGAAATAATAACCTCAAATTGAACACAGGATTATGGTTTAAAGGCCCTACCTGGCTGAAAGAGTGTAATAATAATCCTAAACAGGTTTCCACTCAGCCGGACATATATGTAGATATAATAAAGGAACATGAATTAATCCCAGATCCTGTGATAGACATAGAAAGGTTTTCCTTACTGAACAAACAAATTAAGCCTACTAATTTAGTCTTCAAATCCATTAAAAGGGATAGCTCTGACTCTTTGAAGTTTTGAGTCAGAGCAATACAAAAGCAGGTATTTCCTGAGGAATATCAGCTCTTGGCCTCAGCCAGCCCCCATAGGAACAATTTGACCAGATTATTAGGTCTGTACCTAGATCATGAGGGCATAATTAGGTGTCGAGGATGAAATTTGAAAGCTGATCTTCCAAATATCACCTGCCATCCCATACTAATTCCCAAACTCCATCATCTTACTAAATTGTTTGTGGAAGAATATCATAGGAACTCATTGCATGGCGAATTTGCTACAATATTAGCCGATATCAGGTGTCAATTTTGAATACATCATGGTAGACAGGCAGTCAAATATTACCTCAAATCTTGCATTAAATTATAATAGATCTGAAGGTAGACTAGTCGCCTATCTAGGTCCCCCTGAACTTCCCGCCGATAGAGAGCTCCTAAAACCATTTGAGGTCAATGGTGATGACTATACTGGGGATATTTTAATTAAAGGAGATAACTCTACCCCCAATCAAGTATATGTCTGCATATTCACATGTACCTCTATCAGGGCTATAAACTTCAAAATAGTCAAAGACCAAACTACCAAAACCTCTATTAAAATGTTTCGGTGCTATGTGGCCTGGGGTGATGTCACAGGAAGCGGAACTTTAGTTTTCGCCGGCCCCCAGTTGTGGAAACTATCCACCAACTACCCACTCAATATTGGTAGAATGGTGGTTTTGTCCCCCCCCTTGTGAGAGAGGTATTGTCTGCTCATCAAAGGGGGTGCGTAGGGATGTATAATATATATATAATATATATAATATATATATATATATATATATATATATATATATATATATGATATATATATATATATATATATATAATATATATATATATGTATATATATATATATATATATATATATATATATATATATATTATATAATATATATATATATATATATATATATATATGTAATTATAGTGGTAGTAGTATTAATATAGGTATATTAAGTAAATGAAAAGTACACTTTCCAGACCTCCGGGGAGTAACATCTTATTAAATTCAACGTGCTGTATATATGAAGTCACTCCAGACTCGTAGGGAAAACCTTATAAAATAACGTGATTGTATAGATGACAGAGTAATGTACATAGAACTCATTTGCACATAGTGTTAGAAAACAAAGGACGTGTCTTATCGATAGGTAGCGAATATCAGTGCCGCAGTCTATTAAGCACTGAATAGCTCCTTGAGCATCAAGATATAATAGCCGCTGTGATGGTTTGATGAACACTGACGCAACCCACAATTAACGCCTCCACTCCGCCCTTCACCACTTCACGAGCTGATCATAGGGCCTGACCACTCAAATAACAAGGCACTTCAGTATGTGAAAGATCTACAACCAATTCAACACCCATTATCCACGATAAGTATCCTAGTTAGCTTACGTATGGGTATGTGTCGGGATGAGAAAAACGATGGGTTGTGTAAGTAGGTAAAGATAGAAGGAGGTAAGAACACAAATTTATATTGATGCAGTAGCTATAATTCTTACAGGAGTACAAGGTGTTTTTCGGACGCCAAAGTATGTAGAGCAGTTGAAGGCGGTTCATTTCATGAAATGGACAGTGTTTGCACATCGACATCACGCTTATCCAAATTACTTTTAACTTCAGTATTGTATTTGCTCATATCTTGATTCCTTGTTTGGTGAGCTTCATTCAGGCAGCAGATCGAGCAGCGGGTCGAGCAGCTCACCAAAGTCTCCTGGAGGCTTCATCCATCCTGGCCCACATAATAGTAGAGGACCCTACCATTGAGCCCGTGACCAATTTCTCCTGATCAAGGTTTGAAGGTGGTTTTTAAATGACTTGAGGATACTGAACAAAATAAGCCCCCATGTCCCTCGCAAAAGTAAGGGCTAACTCCGCTAGGGGGCAAAATCCAAGATGGCCGCCGTGAAAACTAGATTTGTCATATCTTCACTCATTTAATAGCTATTAATATGTTCTTGGTGCCTAAATGTATGATTTTTAGGTCAAGGAAAGCAATAAAGACATCATAGAGTGGATTTGTGGACAAAAAGTCATTGTAATTGAATATTTTATTAAACAATTAACACGAAAAATGTCAATACTCGTCAATAATCGTATCAAGCAAATTTAGTCATTGATTTACAATTAAATTTATTAAGATATGATTGCCTTATTATCATATTTTTAATAACATGTCCTTTTGTTTACAGATTGGAAAATGTCGAGACCACCACAGAAAAGTCGAAAGCGGAGGAGTGAAGATTCAGCCATTGGTTCCTGTATCTTGTGTCATCTTGATTGTGATGAAGATCGGAACAACACAAACCTAGATGCCTGGAACAATCTTAAGGATCATGCAAAGCAATGGGTAGGGCTGGAAATCTTTGGTTCAGTGTATGATGAAGTTGTCTGGAAAAATGGATCGAATGGTGTGTACTTTCATCAAAATTGTAAGCTGAACTTGTTCAATAGTAAAAATCTGAAGCAAGCCCTGAGTCGAAAAGAGAAATGCCATGCTGAAAATGTAGGAACTGCAGCACAGATGCAAACTGACCCCTCGTCACGTCAAGGTCCAATTGAAACTGGTACAAGACAAACACGTTCGATTACAGGTTTAGTACATGACAAGAACCTATGCATATGGTGTATGAAACCTGAAGACCAGAAACATCGCGGAAGAGACAAGTGGCATATCATGCAACAGCTGAATGCATGGTATGCCTTCAAAAGCCACACTGTGTACTTAGAAGATCTTACCATGAAAGAACGGCTGTTGACCTTTATTGAGTCAACTTCAGACCCATTTGCAGTTGAAATCCGTTATAAGAAAATAAGGAAGCTACAAGAGGCTGCGAGGCCTACACGTTATCACCGAACATGTTGGGTTAAGTACATATCAGCCAACTCAGATACAGGAAAAGATGATCCCAATCTTCATCTGCAGCATGTGCATTTATCAGAAGTGAAAGAGATGTGGCTCAAACATATTCGAAATGTTGTGCTGGAGCAGCATGAACTTTGCACATTACAGAGCCTTCTTTAAGATTATATTCAGACGCTGCGTAATTTTGGAATGAATGTTGGAGTGGTGAAATCATGCACCATCAAAACTATGATACAGGAAGAATTTCACGATCGGATAGGCTTTCATGAACGATACCAGAAGAACCACAGTGCATTGGTTTATGATACCTATTATGGGGGTAGTTATGCAGAACCTGCTATCAACTGCTGGGGTGTAACTGACGACCAACTGATTTCGACCGTAGTACAACGGATCAATGCACATGCATCACAGCCACAAGTGATGTCATGGCCACCTCATGTCGATGAATTGGTGGACGAGGAGGACTCGGACGAGCTCTTGTACACATTTGTAACCTTGTTGAAGAAGCCAATGGCTGGTGAAGACCAAAAAGACCCGGCAGTTCTGGAACTGACATCTCTGCTAACTTCATACATAACGGGGAAACGAACATCATTCAAGGTGAAGCTGGCAGTGACGCTACATGGCCTGACTCGAAGTCGAGAAATAATTGACTTGATGCATAAGTTTTCTCTTGGAATCAGCTACAAGGATGTTCTGAATCTTTATGATGCGTGGACCAAGTTTGACATCGAAACAAATAGAGCATGTTCTGATGAGCTTGCCATGGGCCAACCAGGTACAGCAGTTATGGACAATGATGACTTCAAAAACGATACTCTGACTGGAGCAAACACATCTTATCGAATCAATGTCATGTTTGTCCAGCCACAAGATTTGGTGGAGACTTCTGCTGTTTCACGTCAATCTCTGAGCATTCCCACAGCCGACTATATGAAAGCCCTGTGTGCTTCTCAACATCTTGTACAGCCATACAAAACAGTTCAACGTGGTACACCAAGCCTAAGACTAGCATCCAATATAGACGCCCCATATGACACAAATATGCAGCGTAAGAGAAGCCTTATTCATGTATTGGCACGTCTTGATGAGAATATGAAGCCCAGAGTAGTTTCTGAACAAACCGTGGGTGCCTTTGCAGGATTCCAAGCCTCTGTTCAGCCTTCAGTGGTGAAGAGCAAACCCTATTATTTCCTGACATTCTCAAATCCACCACATAAATCAGTGGGTCATGAAGTGATGAAGAGATTAGTACTTGTAGCCATAGCCAAGAACATGCCATTCATAGAGCTAGTTGGTGATCAGCCTGTGTACACACTCATTGTCCACATTCGGTATGAACACCCAGACCAATTTAACATCATCTTACCTTGTATGGGGCCTTTTCACATCCATTGCTCATTTATTTATGCCATCGACAAACGCTTCCATGGATCAGGTTTGGCAGATGTTCTCGTCATGGCAGGAGTAATCGCAGAAGGTTATGTTGACCAGGCATTAATAGGCAAAACTACAAGAGAAGAATTCGATGTCTGCGCTTGATGTATGAAGCACTCATGCGAAGACTCATATTATACAGCCTGTGCTATGGTGCTTCTGTGCCTGAAGATGTCAAATGTCAACTGGTGATTTTGAGAGACCCATCATCATCCTTCCAAGAATGTGAACAGAGCTATGCCTTACTAGAATCAAACCCAAACATCATAACTATCGTTGCAGAAGAGTTTGAAAGGATAACAAATTCAGGTACTCCAATGGCGAAATACTGGATGTCTTTTCTTGAGATGACTGAGATTCTGATGATGAACTTGCATGCCCTAAGAACTCAGAACTGGGAAGAATTCAAAGCATCTCTACGTTTGATGTTGCCCTGGATGCAAATCTATGACAACAGCAAGTATGGAAGGTGGATGGTGGAGTACTGGCTGGAGCAGAGCAATCTTCCTGAGGAGAGAACAGCCTACATGAGGGATGGTTTGTTTTCCCAGTCAATCACTGGTAAACCTTACTCTTGTTTACCTCTTGATCTGTGGATAGAGATGACCATCAACAAAGGATCAAAGATGAAAGCTGGTTGACTTAAAATTCTCAAAAATGAGAAGATGTTTCTCACTGATTCAAGAAATGTTAACTCCGTCAACCAAGTCGGATCATCTCTACATACCATGACACAGAGTACCCTGTCAAAACAGCAACACAGTGAAAACACAAAAACACGTTTGAAGCTGGATGAGCAGGCGGTACAGGATATTAATAGCTGCATCACTGAATTTTCCTGTGACCCATTCAACACAGACAATCCTAATCTGAAGTCTCTTCAATCTGGTGTTCTGGCTTCTACTGCATTTGTTGATGACTTCGAGTCTGCTCATCACGATGGTGAAGATCTGTTCAGGATATTCTGCAATGACCGCACGTTGAGTGACAATATACCATTTTACTCTATAGTGCACAGAAACTCACGACGGAACTTCAGTAATCCACCACCTGTCATAGGTGACAATACTGACAAGGCTACCAAATCAGAGGCCATGGAGAACAAGGCAATGGCGTCCATCATAGCACTAGCAGAAGCACACGACGACAAGTTTAACCTCATTAACGTGATGGAATATCGAGTGACAGATGAATGTTTGCCCATATACAACGTTAACGGGACAATGAGAAAGACCCAAAAGTCCAAATTGGTGGATAAATTATATATGGAGACCTTGGATTCCAAGGAGTACATTTCTATAGTTGATATGAGATTCATATGGCGTCTGTCAACCCCATCATTTGAGGACCGTGAACAATCAGATGGTACTAGCTTCACATGGCGGGATTATGCTTCCAAGATGTTGTCCATAATAATGTCCAGACACAAAAATGTTTCAAAGATTGTGTTGGTGAATGACCGCTATGACTTGCCATTTACCATCAAAGACAGTGAACGAAATCTTCGCTCTAGTAATATTGAATGCTGTAAGAACATCTTCATCCGGCGTGCAGACAAATTTCCCTCAGCTAGAGCTTTCCAGGATTTGGTGCACAATCCAGCTAATAAACAACGCTTGCAGTCATTTCTCCAAGATGAGATCCGTCTAAGGTGCTGTGAACATCCCAATGTCCAGTTTGTATATTCAGTGGGTCCAAAGTGTTAGAATTTATCCACAGGAGACAGAATTGGCAATTTTGAATGTGAACACATCGAAGCAGACACGATTCTCTTCTTTATATATTCCCAAATCAGAAGATCACGCATTGATACTGATGTTGTCATTGATGCTGAAGATACAGACGTTCTAGTTTTGTCTGCATATGTTGCCCATACAATAGATGGAGTGTTAGCAGTCAAGAGGAAGAAGAACATCATAGATTGTGAAAAACTATGCTCCAAAGAGGTAGCAGAGATTATAGTTCAATTACATATTCACAGCGGATCAGACACAACAACTGCCTTTTTTGGCCACGGGAAAGCATCAATTTTTACCAAGGGAATATCAGATGATGCACGTGCTCTGCTGTGTTGTTTCGGCAAGTCATTGCCGGTCACACAGTCTGTTCTGAATGACATGGCAATATTCACCCTAAGATACATCTATAATGACAAGGTGAGCAAATCTATGGGTGAAGCAAGGGCACGAACATGGAACCAGATGAAGAGAAAATCAACACTGAGACTTCCACCAGATAGAGATTCACATGACCTGAAGGTAACAAGAGGAAATGATCAAACACACATGCTTCTCAATTATCATAAGGTAGATTCTTCTCCGTCTCCACTTTCACATGGATGGGCTGTTGCGAATGGCTTGTGTAAGCCAGTGCGATACACAAGACCAGCACTACCAATGCATTTGAAGGATGTCGTTCAACTTCAAGACCTAACACCAGGAGATACTGATTCAGGAGAGAGTGATTCATATGATGGAGACGAGGATAATGATATTGATGTATAATATTACCCATTCATGTTATCCATAATTGTCAGTTACATGATAGGGTGTGGATTTTCCCTGATATATCTGAAATATGTAATGAGTTAGGATAAATCAATAATTGTTTTCAATTTTGATTAAACAAATTAATTCATGTATATTAGCATTGAAAACCTTTTTCTAAAAAACATATTTGTTGACACCTAGAATACATCGGCAGTATACACATACTAATAGAACAAATACAAATTGTGTATCAGCCATATCGTGTTACTTGGAGGTCTTGTAACACGTTTTGAGATGAATTGGGCTACATCTTTTTTCAGTAACATCAACTTGAGTTATAATCCAGTGAAAAAAAGCTTCATGTGAATAGTGGCCAATAAGCATGATACGGTTCTCGAAAATGATGAATATTGAAATGTTTTGTCTTCATTTTTTAATAAAATAATCAATTACAATGAATTTTTGTCCACAAATCCACTTTATGATGTCTTTATTGCTTTCCTTGATATAAAAACATACATTTAGACACCAAGAACATATTAATAGCTATTAAATGAGTGAAGATATGACAAATCTAGTTTTCACGTTGGCCATCTTGGATTTTGCCCCATGGCGGAGTTAGCCCGCATTTTTGCGAGGGACATAGGGCTTATTTTGTTCAGTATCCTCAAGTCATTTAAAAACCACCTTCAAACTTTGATCAGGAGAAATTGGTCACGTACTCAATGGTAGGGTCCTCTACTATAAGGACTGGGCTCATTCATCTTGCTCCAGCCTTAGTCCAGAAGTCCAGCCAGTTACTCCAGCCAGGTCCACACATCTGGAGCTGGTCCCACATCTTTAATTCCAGCTTATTGAGGCTACACAAAGGCTGCTCTACGTATACGAAGGAGGCGTGACCCTCATCAAACTTACACTTTAAGTTGTATTTGTTTCCTCAATAATGTCACTGTACGTTTTATCACCTTCATAACAAACAACGTATGCATTGTGGCCTCTGTCCGACTTAGGATATGGGTGAACTTATAATCACAGACCAAAACCTGGCCAGTAGACAGAGGAAGAAAAACAAAAATACGACATGACAACGTAGAGTTCACTATAGACGTAGACAAATTAGCTTAGTTAGGGGCGGGCAGGAGAGAGAGTCCACCATCTGATGTCTGCCGCACACTGACATATCCGTCCGACAGCGCCATTTGCTGGAGAAAACTAACCAGGTCAGATATGGTAGTGAGTGGACGGCTGGCGGGGTAGGGAGGCGACATATAACAAAGGTCTGAGGACGTTTTTCGGTCTATGATGTTAGCATGTACCTACAAAACACTTGCGATAACGTGCTATGGGAGTATGATAACTAACTAACCCCCACCCTCTTCATTCTCACCTACGAAGCCAGCTTGTTTGAATTTATCAATGATATCATATATGTAGATAAGGACGTGTAGTGTTTAAAATGGATGCATCCAACAGGAAAACAACAATTAACTAGGGGAGGGGCACTCAGTAGAGCGCATACCTCCGCCCGAATATTTCATCAAATATACGTATATATATATATATATATATATATATATAGATATATATGCACTCAGTATGAGCGCATACCTTCGGCCGAATATTTCATCAATTGGTTGCCATGGCAACAGTTGTCAATAGATTTAATCCAAAATTAAATCAGTTCTTCCTTATACCAAATAGACTTGGTATACCGAGTTTGGTCCAATCTATTCGTAACTTTTCGAGAAATCCTGTACACTAACAAACAGACAGACAGACAGACAGACAGACAGACAGACAGACAGACAGATCGGGGTGAAAACATAACCCCTCCAACTTCGTTGGCGGAGGTAAATATTTGTTATGTTAGCACGATAGATTCACTGTTGAGCAGATTGAGGTGGTTCTCAACCATAACATTTTCTTATAAATAGCAATACACTTTCTCTCATATTTATATCATTCAATATAAATCAGGAATATGTATTCAGCAAGCATGTGTATTCATTTTAGGGACAATAATACATTTATAATACTAACTGACAAAAGGCAACCTAAACTTTATCCTCAGCTTCTGAAGGCAATACACAAGGCTTTCTTTAGTTTGCAACCAACATCAGTCTTTCCCGAATGACTGCATGCAATTGGGCGAGTTAGCGTACACCCAACAACAGATGTGTGCAAATAGAGCACGTCGAAACTTCTGATTGGATGATGACATGCATGTTAAGGCAGTTGAAGACTTGTTTCGCATTGCTAATCGCCTTAATTAGGGAAGGTGTGGGGTTGTGTGTCCGGCTTATCTGCAGGTTTACGAAGACATTTGTCTTGTGTGGTCACCTTTCTTACCACGGAGGGTGGCAGCAGGGTTGTGAGGGACATGTGGTGATTTGGGATGTGTGAGAGAGGTGGTGATTGGGATGGTTTGACGCTAGAGCAGGGGTTGGTAAGGTATTGAGGGATGGGGGTGATGGGGTCAGTACATGACAGTGAGAGATTATGTTTTTTTTCTTTCTTATTGCAGTAACGGGGATGCAGGACAGGTGGTGACATATTTGGTAGAGAAAGACGATCGAAAACTGTGTGTAAAGAAGAGAGGGATAACGAGTTGGTATGTGGTGATAAGGAACAACAGTTAGAATGGTAGTAGGAGGGGAAGATGAATTTACAAGTGTTGCGATAGTGAAGATTGAAAGAGGCGTGTCTTTGTGAGGCAGGCGGTGACGTGATAACAAATGGAGCTAAGGGTTGTATGGTGGGGAGAGTAAAGGTGGAGGGGTTGTGTGGCTGTGGTGCTAATTATTGTGGAGTTCTGCGGTGTTG
>JACEEZ010024811.1:42500-52500 GCA_016584305.1 Chionoecetes opilio | reverse complement strand
CAAATAGGGAAAAATTGGTTCACAAATAGGGTGGTGAATGCCTGGAATGAACTCAGTAGACAGGTAGTTAGTGCGGAGTCATTAGTGAGCTTTAAAGAGGGGCAGGATAGGTTCATGGATAGGGATGAAAGGTGGATGCAGGTAGTGTTAGGTCACAGGAACTACCACGTGTATCACGGCCTCTTGTAGCTTCCTTATTTTCTTATGTTCTTATGTTCTTATGTATACAATATTCAATTTTCACTCTTGATGAAACAGTTGTAAACATATGTTTTTGCCTGTAGCTTAGTCGCTGACATATCCCCCCACACATAAGCTAGGCAAAGGCTATACAAAAAGATCCAGTGCCTAGCACTTGCAGCGTTATCTGCAGCCTTTCTTACCCTGACAAGATACCAGCTCCTCACACGTTTCTGCAGCTTCAGTAAGTGTTGTCCAGAGAGGTACATACGCACGAATGCACCTCTCTGTTATATCCACCTCTCTCGTATGCACCTCTGTCTCTCTCACCTCCTACTCGTTTTTAGCTCCAACCTCAATTTGTAGGTAGAGGTACCTGGGGAACTGTGGGATCAGCCTTTAGCCCAGATGTGACCACCCTGAAAGGTGGCCTCTTGATGTGCTGCTCCAGAGCACCGTAAGTCGGTGGGATGCGATGGACTAATGTCTTTCTGGCAAACATTTTCTTCCGTGCCTTGTTCACTCATGTCAATGTACTTGTGCGATCATAGAAAATAACCAAAAAATATCTCTATCACATGAACTATCTCTTTTTGAACTGACGTTGGTTGATTGGCTATAGTCAGCAGCGAGCTTGTGAGCTCTGGTATGGCATCCCAGGCTGTCCAAGCACTATTCTTACCATGCCCAACAAATGACACAGTATCGCACCCAGTCATGGAATGAAATATAGGAAGAGCACAAGCTTTACTTGGCCACAGAGATGAAGCAATTGTATGGGCACCCAAGTATTGAATAATCTTATGTGTTCCAAAAGCTTTCCAAAGTTCATGTTCATATGAGAATGACTGTGCAAGCCTCACTGTCAAAACCACCACATCAGTGTCAAGAGTTCGAACCAAAAGCTGTTGATATCCTTGTTGCTCAGCATGTGACACATGTAGTAGCATCATGCGGCTATCAGCTTCGTCATGGGTGCATGAAGTGAATGAGCTGATATGTATTCCCAAAGGCCGGATAAGAGAGCACTTAATCGCCATATGTGACCACAAGCACCTTCTCACTACCATCATCAAAGGATAATTACTGCTTCAGACAGGTTATGAAAGAGATCTGCTTTGTTGTTGTCCACACGAAGGAAACTCAGCCAGTGTTCTGAAATAGCTGCATCCTTTAAATTCTTCGTCTGACACCTTCTCCACGTTTCTCTCTGGTCATGGCTTTTAGTGAGTCGGGTCTGTAGGTATAGTGCGGCACCACCAGGTTCAACCTTGTTTTAGGGTCTTAAGTTTTTTTTTCAGTGGGTTTTGTTTGCCCATATATCCTGTTTGAAAAATATCTTGGTTGGCTCGCTGTCAACCTTGGGCAATTTGAGATAATTAGCATAAAACAAAATGGCCGCCGAGGAAATATCAAAATACATAATATACCATAATTCACTTGCAAATTGACATAACCGGTCAACCAATACATGGATTCCAGGGTATTTTTACCCAGAAAATTCATTTCTGGTACTTTCATATCCAAAATGACCACCGTTTTCAAAATGGCTACCTTTTTTTCTTCTTTTTTTCTTTTTTTCGTGGCATCTCTGCCTTTTTCAGGTGTTGTATACTCTGCTCTTGTTGCTGTGCATTAACATCAGATTGAGTCATGAGGACAGCCAAAGAATGGGTTGATAATTTACTATTCTGAGATGAAATGTCTGCATCAAAATTGTCTGCTACAATTTGTACAAGACCATCTTCTGCCCTTGAAATTGCTGTTAATTTGGTATTTTTTGCCGCACCTACAGCTGCAGACTTTTTGAAACGTAGAAACTCGTCAAAGGTACATGTTACTCCAAAGTCATTCATTATCTTGACTACTTCTTTTGAATCTCGTAGAAATACAGCAAGGCTAATCTGCAATGGAGTTGGATTGTTTGTTACTACTGATGTGATAATGTTACCTATCAAAAGAGCAGGTAAGCTGTTATCTAATTTAGGTGACAAACGAGCAAGGAGATCCTGAACTGTGCTGCTTACATATTCTGAGGCAATTTCATGATTCATCTTGGTATTATAGCTATTTTTATCAAATGTAATTTCATTGACTTTTTTACATATATTTTTCCTAACCTTGTGAATTGCAATACCAGTGTCATCATCTTCTGCATCTGGAATGACGCGTAGAACATCTGCTGCCTTACTCTGAATAGCTAATATTGAGGCAATACCAGAGGAAGACAGAACTACAAGGTCCTTACCAAAGTGCCCAGATAGTTCTGTTATTAGCTGTCTACAGGATAGAGCATTGCCTTCAGTTTCTGTGTACAGATTGAACAGATCAATAGAGTTTCAAATATGTGACATTTCTTCCTTTAAGATACTGATAACAACCTACAAACCTTTATCCAACTCAGGCTTATCTGCCTGTGCTTCCTTTACCGCAGCAGAGGTTGATCTACTTGACATAAAGTTGGTACAACATGCAGCATGGTAGCGTGCATCAGCTGCGTGCAAATCACTGATAGCACCACTCACCCTAATCCGAACTTGTGCTGCCCAGTCATCATTCCGTTCATCACATTTTGCAAGGATTTCTGTCTTAAGGGACATTTTCTTTTCTGGCCTGTTGACTTGTCTGCAGAGATATGCTGGTTTCCATCTTGATGGATGCTTGGGGTCCTTCTTAACTTGGCAATTTTTTCCACAAAATATACAGTGCTCAAAGAAATTGAGCTTCAGTTGTTCAGAACGTCTTGCTCGTTTTCTAGGTGCAGCATCTGCTTCTTCTTCATCTTCCTTTTGGCTTTTCAGGGCCCTTTGAACCTCTTTTGGATGAACGTATTCATTTTTATTCACACATGAGCTATGGACCTTCAAACTCAGATCCTTGTCATTATCATATTGCAACTGCAGTTTCTGATGGATTTCACCTTTGTATATTTTACTGCATCATATGATATTTTCTATCCTCTTAGCTTTAGCATTTATCAAGACTTCTTTCTTCTTCGAATCTGTGCATTTAAACTTCCAAGCAAAATAGCATTCTTCCTCCATACTGGCTTTGCTTCATATACATGTACACTTCAATTGTAAATTGTAAACTGTAGCAATAACTTACACTAATACCAATCTACGTAACACTTAGAACATTGGTTTCTGTTAAAGACCGAGGGTTTATCCTTTTACCACCTTTAAGGGTATGCACTTTTATGTATGGGATACAACTAGGTTCACACAGTGTATGTACTACTCCTAGCCCGATCGTTCATCCAGTGCCATTTAAGTCCCGTGCGATCTGTACACCATCCGAATGAATTAAGCCCCTTCATTCTTGGCTCGGCTCTCCCGCGTTGCCACACCCTGTCTATTCAGGTACGGTTATCTAACTTAAATGGGGCAAATTAGATAACATTTGGGACACTAAGTTACACCTTAGCTGACACTGAACCCCATGCTGGTTTTCACAGCAGTGAAGTCACCAGTGTGCCTTGGTAGTGCAAGGACATTCACTCCTTTATGATAAACAATAAACAGAGAAATAAAATACCACACAACAAATAGATGTGAGGATTACGAGGAAACAAACACGTGAGGATCAATCACCTATACATATCTGATGTGAATATAGCATGTTCATTATTGTTCAGGCATCCCTAGTTTTCAACAGTTTCTATCAAAAACTATACACACTGCACCTTCAAATAGTTTCATGAGTAAATGTACAAAATAGTAAAATCTACTAGTAAATTAACAAAGTATACGAATCATACATACGTCAAAATTACGATTTGTACACTTCAATTTGTTATTTGTTGGGCAGCCATTTTGAAAACGGTGGCCATTTTGACTTTGAAAATACCAGAAATAGATTTTTTGGATCAAAATACCCTGGAATTCATGTATTGGTTGACCCTCTGTGTCAATTTTCAAGGGATGTATGGTATTTTATGTATTTTGATATAATTTTTGCGGCCATTTTGTTTTATGCTCATTATCTCAAATTGCCCAAGGCTGACAGCGAACCAACATATATATTTTTCAAACCGGATATGTTGGCAAACAAAATCCACTGAAAAAAAAACTTCACACCACAAAACAAGGTTATAAGAAAAAAAAATTTTGGCTGCCGGACTAGTATCCCAAGCAAAGTTTACACGTGATTAATGTTTAATCTACTCTCTGACATAAAGGATAAACACTTGATGTGTATATTCCTCAAATATCTTGGATGTGCCAGGCCTTATCAATCAATCAGTGGGACATAAGCCAAGGGGCGCGTCTCGTCTCCTAGCCTATGACGTCACTCCCGGGGGTCACCACGCGTGAGTCCCAATGCAAGTTATGTACCAATACCTAACAACTATTGGCAGGAAACATCAACTTGCCCCAAGCACGAGCCTTGTGGGCGCCCCATTGGCCTCCTCCACGCCAGATTGTCTCTTACAGATACAACTCGGTGGGAAAGACCGGTTTTAGGGTAACGTACCACATGCCCATATAGCCGAAACTGGCGCTGATGGACTATGCAGGTAATAGGCCTCGATTCAGTCTCACGGTGAAATCTCTGATTTTACACAAAATCATCCCATCAATTTCCCATGATTATGCAAGGACACCAATTACCAAAGACCTCATTCGCTTCATCATGTCGCTATTTAGTGTCCATGTCTCACATCCATAGAGTAAGAAAAGGATCACAAGCGAATTGAAGAACCGGAGCTCTGTCCTTCTGCACAAGTTCGCCAAATACTCATGCTGAGCGAGTCCATAATACCGTGGGCTATGCCCATAATCATAATACCCTAATCCGCCGTAAGACTTCTTGTAAAGGATGTTCAATGGTGTTTAGTTTTGATGTATATTGCAGGTGAAGCGTGGTGCAGGGGGAAGCGGCCAGGTAGGTAGGTAGCCAGTGGCTCGAGAGCGGGAAAAAACCATAAAAAACAAAAGAACATAAAAAAAAAGGAAGCTAAAAAGAGGGCCGCGGGGCCCTACACGGGGTATTTTGCCTAACTACCTACATCCCCCTTTTCATCCCTCCATGAATTATCCAGCCCCCTTTAAAGCTCCAATGATCCGCACAAAATCCCGTCTACTGAGCCCATTCCACTCTTTCCCCCCCATTTGTGAACCATTTTTTCCCCATTCCTTTTAAATCTACGCTTTTCCAGTTTGAATCCGTTACTTTTGTTTCCCCTGGTTAAAAGCCGTAAAAAACTTTTCCACCCCTTTTTTAAATCCCTTTTCCATTAAAAACTTCATCGATCGCCCCCTTACTCTGCGTCTCTCGAGTGAACAAACCGTGGTTTTTCGTAAATCCGTCCTCCCAAGGGCGGTCCGGGAGTAATGGGTTACCTCTTCCCTTTAAAGATGATGATGCAGGGGATATATATATTATATATATATTATATATATATATTATATATATATAAAATATATATAAATTTTAAAAATATATTATATAAAATAATATATATAATATAATATATAAACTATAATATATATATATATAATATAAAAATTTTTTTTTTAAATTATATTTAAAATTTTTTTAAATATATATATAATTTATATATATATATCTAATCTATATCTAATATATTACATCTATATATATTAAAATATATAATATATTATATAAATATATAATATTATATATTATATATATATATTATATATATATATATATATATATAAAATATATATATATATACAGGGTTGCGCGGTGATCTTTGCGCCAGAATCCGTTTTCGGATTTACCCGCGATTTAAAATTTCTTCCCAACTATAAAAAAGCAGAAGGCTTGAATCGTATGTCTGAACGACGTAATCATCTTGCACACTTGCTGGTGTGTGGGAGGGAGGGTTTCCCTCCCTCCCTCTCTCCATAGGCGGTTGCAGTTTTCTAAATTTTAAAAAATTTTTTATAATCCTCTTAAACTTAAAAAAAAAAACTTCTTGTAAAGGGTGTTCAATGGGTTAGTTTTTATGTATATTGCGGTGAACGTGGTGAGGGGGGAAAAGCCCGGTAGGTAGGTAGCCAGTGGCTCGAGAGCGGGAAAAAGACACTTTGGGGTGTTTGAAAACACGTCCCTCCAAGGGCGCGTCCCGGGAGAATGGTTACCTTCTTCCCTTAAGGATGGGTTGCAAGGGGGTATTATATATAATTAATAAAATTTTATATATATATATTATATAATATAATATAATATTATTATATACATCAGGCTTGCGCGGTGATCTTTTCGCCAGAATCCGTTCCGAATTACCGCGCGGATTTAAAGTTGCTTCCCCAAACTATAAAAAAATGCAGAAGGCTGAAACGTATGTTTTACAGTACGTACATCATCTTGCACATACGGTGTGTGGGAGGGAGGGTTTTTCCCCCCCTCTCCTCTCTCCAAGGCGGTGACAGTTTGCATAATTTTAAACTTATAGCCTGCAGCGTTCCCTACATCCCGGGTTTTTTGCCTTTTTTTTTGGATTAATTTTAAGGATGGAAAACAACATGGGGCAACATTCAAGCAATCATTGATCTTTACAAAAGGGGTCAATAATAAGAAATTGCAAGCTTAAAGGACTAAAGCTAGAACAGTGCACAATTTGACCCCGTTAAGGCTGGCGGAGAGGGAATCTCCCGCTCCCAAAAAAACAAAACCCGGGAAACAAAAAAAAAAAGTGTAACAGAACCCGGAGCGTGTTAAGGCGACAGCTTGATGAATCCCCGCCTTACAGCCAGAGAATGAAGGGGGAAAATCATACTTTCTTGGTAATGTGTAGCTTTGTACTGTACGGAAATTTGAAAAAGTGACCTGGCTACGATGTTACCGGGCGCGGAAAAAGCCATGATACCGCCCGGAAAGGGAAAAGGGTTCATTTGGGAAAAAAAAAAAGAGATTGGCTCTGCAAATGGCGGGGGGTTTCTGTGGGGTGGGCGAAAACACATTTTTTGTGAGTGGAGGAGGACCACAAAAGTGTACCGTCGCCCCGGCTCAGCCCCCCCCGAGCCTCGTACACACGAAAGACCACAAAACACCCCCCCCATTTTGGGGTTTTTTAAACTTTTCATGAATTTTGGGAAAATAGTATTCTCCCAAAGAACAAACTGTTAAAAAAGTGGGGTATTTTGACTTTTAAAGCCACCTGGAGGGCCTCTTTTAAAAAACCAGGCACAGATTTTTAAAAAGGTAGAGCATCCGCCACATAGCCTTGAGTTGATCAGTGGTTGATGACGCAAGATTGGGGGAATAGATGATGGCCCCGGTAATTATCCTATATATCACCCAAGAAAATCTTTGGGCCATCATTAAAAAGGGAAAAAATTCGCTCACGTTTCCCCTTCTCCCCCAATTGAAATGGGGGCCCCAAGGTTGGGAAGAATTTTGCCATTTTCCTTCAAAATCTTCTGACAGTGTACCCGTCCTTTCAAAGGGGCATCAAGAGGAAGGGTACGCAAGAAATACAAAAAAAAATTGTAAGTGTTGATATTTTACATTTTTTTGTTATAAACATGGTGCTTTTACGGTAAAAAATTCCCTTTCCCCGGGGTCGCATGATTTTCCGCGCAAACCTATATATATATTATATATAATATATATATATATATATAATTTTATATAAAATATATATATTCTCTTTTCTCTCTCTCTCTCTTTTCTCTCTCTCTCTCCCCTTTTCTTCTCTCTCCTCTCTCTCTCTCTCTCTCTCTCTTCTTCCCCTCTCTCTCTCCTCTCTCTTCTTCTCTCTCTCTCTCTCTCCCCTTCTCCTCTCTCTCTCTATATATATTATATATATATATATATATAATATATTTAATATCTATTATATATATATATATTTATATATATAATATATATATATATATATTTTATATATATATATTTATAATATATATATAATTTATATTTTAAAATATATATAGTTGATTTTCTTGTAGATTCATCAGGGAAGTTTCAGGGTGACAGAGACACTCGGTAACTTGGGGTGTTTATGCAACGTTTCGCCAAGGCCACTTGGCATCATCAGGCTAAAAATAGTTAAAAATTTAAATATATTATAATGTTTAAAAGCGAACATCTAAAAAATTAATTCTAAGAGACAAAAAAAATATTCCTATATTTTCAAAAAATTACTAACTAATAAATAAAATATAATTTTGTACTTAACGGACCTTGGGTGTATGCTGTTGAGTTGGTAGAGGACTGAATGAACAAGGGTTTTTGGGTGGGTGACATTTCAGCTTGTGTGGGGCGATCGAACGAGAGTCGGGCAATCGAACAGTGGTAATCATTTGAGTATATGTAGTTGTTGTGAAATGACTGGTTTATTAAGATCAGGGGACAAGTGCTTAAATGTGTATAGCTTTAATAATTTAGTGTCACTAGGGTAGTGTGCCTTGGATAGGATACTGAAGTCATTCATAGAAAAAGGGTGATCTAAATCATGGTGAGTGTGAGCGGATTGCAGATTGCGAAGGTGAAGAAAGGGTCGACCAGTACGTGCAGAAAACACCTTTATGCTCAGAGAGCCTAAGGGTTAGTTTTCTTGTCGTCTCGCCGACGTATCTAGCGTTACAGCTAGAACATTTGAATTCATAAATTATGTTAGAAAAAGGGCTTTAGGTATAGAGTCTTTATATTTGAAATGAGTTCTTAGGGTAAGAGAATTAGTAAAAATAAATTTCGTGTTTTCGGATCGTGCCTGGGTCTTCATTTGCTAATGCTTTTTTATGTCACCATGAGGAAATGTGGCTGTCTAACTGGTCCTACACTTTTTAAACCTTTTTATTATAAACGATATGTAGACGACACTTTTTACTTTTTAAAAATACCGAGCACATTCCCTTATTTCTGAAGTACCCTTTAATTTTCAGCACCCAATATTAAGTTCAATATGAAATTGAAACAATCATCACTACCATTTTTAGACATCCCAGTTACCTCGTAAAAATAAATACCTTACCACCTCAGTCTATAGAAAACCTACTTTCACTGGTTAGGAACTCAATATGCTTCATTTATCCCTAACCTTTTTAAAATCAATACTATATAGCCCTACTACACAGATGCATAGTTTCTCATCTAATTGGTTTTCCTTTGATAATGAGAATCAAAAATTCCTTTCCCAAATTTTTTCCAAAACAATGGCACCCCCTCAAAATTGAAACAATCATTTTCAAAGTTCTTTGATAAAAAGTTCAACCCAGAGTCGAACGAACCGAAAACCCCTATTAGACACACACTATGTTAAAAATCCATTTTATGGGGCCCTCTCAGTTACACCATTCGGAAAAAACTCAATGATCTACTTAAGTCCCACATCTTCCTAACTCCCAAAATTTAAATTTATTTTTATAATTCTCTTACCCTAAGAACTCATTTCAAATATAAAAAAATCTATACCTAAAGCCCTTATTTCTAACATAATTTATGAATTCAAATGTTCTAGCTGTAACGCTAGATACGTCGGGCGAGACGACAAGAAATCTAAACCCTTAGGCTCTCTGAGCATAAAGGTGTTTTCTGCACGTACTGGGGCGACCCATTTCTTCACCTTCGCAATCTGCAATCCGCTCACACTCACATTTATTTAGATCACCCTTTTTCTATGAATGACTTCAGTATCCTATCCAAGGCCACAACTAGTGACACTAAATTTTTAGAAGCTATACACATCAAGCACTTGTCCCCTGATCTTAATAACCAAGTCATTTCACAACAACACATATACTCAAATGATTACCACTGTTTCGATTGCCCGACTCTCGGTTCGATCGCCCCACACAAGCTGAAATGTCACCCACAAAACCATTGTTCATTCAGTCCTCTACCA
>JACEEZ010024811.1:22500-37500 GCA_016584305.1 Chionoecetes opilio | reverse complement strand
AGGAACTACCACGTGTAGGTCAAGCGGCCTCTTGTAGCTTCCTTATTTTCTTATGTTTCTTATGTTATGTTATGTAGACATGGATGGATGGAAGCGACCTAGACAAACACGTCTGGCCAGTGGGGCTGAGCCGAGGCTAGTGAGGCAGAGTGAGGAACCAACCGCTTGACCTGAGCTACCCCAAGACAAAAACTTGTCGCGACACGAACAGTCGGCGGTTGCCAGATATCAACATTGTTACCAAACACCACCATTACATTCCTCTCTTCCATGAAAAATTGAACATGCCCTCACGTTCTACAACATAAAGGGACTTGAACATAATAAGTAAGCAAGCTTTATAACATTTACCAGGTAGCAAACATAGACAGGTCACCAATAAACATTATCCTCACAAAACTATTAAAATTTAAGAGGGCAAAAGAGAACTGGGTGATTTGAAAACAATTAATTGAATTGCAACACAAAAAGGGATTAAAAATGCTCACATAATACATATATAATGAAGTACTGCAAGCAACCACAGGAAGAAGCGGAGCAAAACATAGTCAAAATCACAATGAGATGTGCAAGAGAACGAACCACACAAGCAGGAAAGCGGGCAGAAAATTTAAGTTAATCACGAGGAGAAGGGATAGACAATGAAAAAGAGGCAATTACTAGCACATGTGCAACGTGCATGTAAAAAGAAACTACAAACGCGCTACAACAAGACCATACCACATGATAAGAAACGGAAGAGAATGCAGAGACCGAATCACAAGATTATGTGTAAGAGGATGAGCCACGTGCTAGCACAGAATGAAATGCATGCAACAAAAGAATTTAAAATCAATACCAAGCAACAAAGTTTAGTGGGGTAGAAAACAAACCAAACATGCAAAAGAAGCAGAAAAGACGTAAGAAATGCATATACCTGAAAAAAGTCACGAACAGGTAAAAAAATGACATAAAATGGCATGCAAAAACATATATATATTAGGTGGGCACATTAAGTCATATGACTGGTCAGAGTTGTCCCCTGCTACTGGTAACATGTAACCCAGTACAACCAGCCGCATGGTCGGATCGTCGGCGACTAAACCGGCTACCTCACTGGTTCTACCAGTGAGGAGGGTGTGCTGGACACACAGATGGACTAAAATTAAGACTATCTTTAATGGCAGATGAACTCACTACTGAGTCAATGGCCATCCAGCCTCAGCTATGGGTGAAATAGTAGGCAGCCAAATAAAACAGCCAAATAGTAGGGTTAATCCCTACAGGAAGTTTTGCGTCCCTGGCCACGGTGAGCAGTAAGGCAAATCCCTGAAATAGATTGGTTGGGGAAGGGCTTGCACTCGCTCCCTGTAAACATTTATCTGAGCCACAAACACAATAAAAAGTACAGTCTGGGGACGAGATAAAAGCGCCCCCGACCCGGTTTTGCCGGGGGACCCGACCACGTAGACCCCTCCAATGCCGACGCAGGGGGGAAGGGTTTGCCTATGACGAGTGCTGGGCAAAGCCCCCGGGAATCCTGCACAATGAATAAAGTGGTAGGGCCCCCTAGCCCATCTTTTTCTAGTAGGGGTGGCCGGGACGGTGCAGAGGCGTCGCCTCCCGTCGAATCACTCCTGGGATAAACATCCGGAGGGTTCTTCGTGTGGGCCCCTGGACCGGTATTACCAAAGAGATCATAGTTAAGAACGTTTATTATAGCTGGACAAAATGGCCCATTTTAGTCATAACTGGCTGGCGGATATCATAAATTGTGGGGGGACTATCACACACCGCGCGGGAGGCTAAGAGTGGGTTCACCGAGTTCTAGCGCGACTATGATAACGGCTCCGCGACTATGATAAACTTTCCAGCTGTTAACAGGGCCGAGACACAATAACAGCTTCAGTGAAGAAATATTCGCCCACATAGGGATGTGTTGATTGAGCTGAGTGATGCACAGCTGATTAGGAAATACCGAGTAGACCGTGTGAGGGCTAAGAGTGAGTTCACCGAGTTCTAGCGCGACTATGATAAACTTTCCTTCTGTCAACAGGGCCGAGACACAATAAAAGCCTTAGTGAAGGAATATTCGTCCACATAGGGATGTGTTGAGTGAGCTGAGTGATGCACAGGTGATTAGGAAATACCGAGTAGACCGAGTGAGGGCATATTGTTCCTCACCAACTTTGTACAAACAGCTTTTAGATCGAAAACATCGCCATCTGGCAACTCTGTCCCGTGTTTACACAGATACTGCTCAACGGTACATCTATATGCCTTATTTTCGGGAATGAATTACTACATTACTCTCCGTGTCACTGCCCTAAACATGTTATAAACATAGGGGAAGAAATATCAATCCATAAAACGTGGTCAAGGATGAATTTACTGATTATATAACCATTTTAAAGAAACAATGACGCTATATTTAGCAGACGCCTATGATAGAAAATTGAGCTAGATTCCAAACTTATGATAAATGGTGTATGATAAAAAAAATTGATATTCATGAGTAATGATACATTTCTGTCATAGCTATGATTAAGTTTTGGTAATACCGGTCCTGGAACGTTCTGAGCCTCTCAGAGGATCATCGACTACCTCTCCTATCGCGCGAGCTCAGTAGGCTGTGGGCGGATATAGTGGGACTCTCTGAGATGAGGAGGCCTAGCAGTGGCGAGACTAGCAGTGGTGGTTACACCCAAGGTTTTTCTTAGAGAAGGTTAGTCCACTTCTAACCCATGCTCCGCCCACTGGATGGTGACGTCAAAGGGTCTTTAGATCGAGGGGTTGGCCGGGGTCACGGGGTCAGTTATCGCCTGAACACTGAGACTGTCACTCAGGAGAGCTCTGTCGCCATAGTCATAGTTATCGTTGCCCGCTTTTAACCATGCTCTCTCTTTCTCACACCACACACACACACACACACACACACACACACACACACACACACACACACACACACACACAAATACAAACACACACACTTTATATGGTTACCATCGATACTTGTAATAGTATTCAATATCGCATGCCATTGTTGCATTACTGTAATTATGATATGAGTGAAAGAGAGAGAGAGTTACCAAAACACTTTTTCTATTTAATATATATATATTCTGTAGTGGAAATGCAGTCAGGTCTAAGAGTCATGAGCAGGTGGCCTGGCCGTAGTAATCCGAGCTGTGATACCCCAAGGGACAGCACCACAGTCCTTATCTCTAAACTCTGGAGTCCTTTCCTTATATCCCCCCCCTCTCTCTCTCTCTCTCTCTCTCTCTCTCTTCTCTCTCTCTCTCTCTCTCTCTCTCTCTCTCTCTCTCTCCTCTCTCTCTCTCTTACACACACACACCCCACACCCCACCCCCACACCCACCCACACACACACACACCCACACACCCACACACACACACACAAACTCACACAAGCTCTCACACACACACATACACACACACACACACACACAACACACAAACACACACACTCCGATACTCCGTAGTGTAGGGGTAGCACGCTCGGTTCACAACCGAGATGTCCTGGGTTCGATCCCCGGGCGGAGCGGAAACAGTTGGGCTGTTTCCTTAAAACCCGAGCCCCTGTCCACCCAGCAGTGAATGGGTACCGGCTGTTAGCCGGGGGTTTGTGACCCGCCTCTCGGGGTGCTGGCTTCAGCCAACACTAAGCACTAAGGACGAATGATACAAAAATGTTGATATGGAGACGGGGCCATACGAGCGTTGCTCAGGCCCTGTAAAAATACAACTAGATAAATACAACTAGATGAATACACACACACAAACTCATACACACACACACACACACACACACACACACACACACACACACACACACACACACACACACACACACACACACACACACACACACACACATAACAAAAATTGAGTTAAAGGAAATAATAATCAATATTGCGATAAATAATGTTAAGAGAAATATTAATAAATATTACGATATGGTTTAGTTTACCAATAAGTTCCATATAGGTTGATTTTCTTTGAGCAAAATTATAGCCATGGAAAACCAGCAACCAAACAATCACCAATTACCAACCCTGCGACGTCACTTTAGCTCCACCCATGGGGCGGAGTGGACTAATCTTCTCTAGGAAAAACCTTGGTTACACCTACAACTGGTCCGGCTTGAGCAATAATGGTCACCGTGTCTGGGGAGTACCTATAGGAATCTCCAGCAAACTTCAGCCGTCTGTTGTTGAAATTACTCCGGTTGATGAGCATATAATGCGGGTGGAGATGAAACACACCCTTGGTTTCATTTCCCGTGTTGCAGTGCATACGCTCCTACCGAGGTGTGTGAAACTGAAGAGAAGAAGATGTTCTACGCCAAACTCGACTTTGTATTAGACCAGTGTCCTTCCTTGGGACACACTCATTG
Source organism: Chionoecetes opilio (assembly GCA_016584305.1). Classification (NCBI taxonomy): domain Eukaryota; kingdom Metazoa; phylum Arthropoda; class Malacostraca; order Decapoda; family Majidae; genus Chionoecetes; species Chionoecetes opilio. The sequence continues at coordinate 33,104 of JACEEZ010024811.1, read as the reverse complement.
TCTTGGGCGACTTCAATGCCAATACTGGCACTGTGAGAGATGTCTATGAATGATGTGTTGGTCCCTAAGGGTCCGGTACCAGAAACATTAACAGTTATCTCCCTCTGAATTTTGCGAGGTCCAGAAGGTTGAGAATTGCAGATTTTTGGTATCAGAGACCAGAGCTGCACCGCTGGACATGGTATAGTAATGCCGGAGGGGTAGCTAAGGAGATCAACCACATCATCATTAGTACTCGTTGGAGGATCCTCCATAACTGCAGGGTTTACCGGAGTGCTGAGTTCCTTGCAGCTGATCACATACTTGTTGTTGCTACACTTAAAGGATGTTCGGTGTATATTGATGACATTTTGCTGTACTCTGAAGAGTGGAAGGAGCATTTGTCTTTGTTAAGAGAAGTGTTTAAGAGATGTGATGATGCTAAACTTACTGCTAATATCATGTTACGCCGTTACCCGTCGTTTCATTATTCACCACCGAACTACCACCAAGGCTCCAAATCCAGCCGGGTTTCGGGGCAAGTTCCCGAAGTACCTGAACTTCGAAAGGTAAATATTACCTATACGTATTTTCGTTTCCTATTCATGGTGGATGGGTTTTCTTCCATATGATTATTTTTTTGGTTCCTTTAAGTGATTTAAGGCCTCATTAGTTGTGCAAATACATACTAACCATAATATGACCATGACAATCTTGATTCCCGATAGTGGGGAGGGCTATGAGGATCAGGGAAAATATAGGTAAAAAAGTAAATATATGAAGAAAATAGGTGAATAGAACCTAACCTAACCAAACAAATGAATAAATGAACCTAACCTATTGAATATCACCTAAGCTAGCCTAACCAAAACTAACCTAACATAACCTCACGTACATACTTGACTTTGAAATATTCATTGCACAATAAAATAGTATAAGACATAGATGCCACAAATTCACTTGGTATGGTAATATTGTCAGCTAGGGCAACGGCAATAAAAGTAATAAATACCAGAAACTATATTAATTTATAGTATTAACATGAGCTAAATTTTCTTAAACACATCAAATCTAAATAGAAAATAATGATGTCATCGAAAAATGTGGCGGCCAATAATTAAATACCCTTTATTCTTCCTTTGTATCTATTACATATGGAACTGTTGGTAAACATTTCAACATCGGCAAGTGTTCCACCGTCGGCGAGAATTCCGGCTTTTGTCGGGACGATAATTTCGGTAAACGAGAGTACCAGGTACCCATCCATCCGACCGTATATTCTTTTTGTTAACTCATGCTCACCCACTCCTTGCAAATGTTCAAACCATTTGTGGCACAACATGGGACCGACTGGGTTAGATCCCTCTAAAATAGTCTAAATAGTATCCATGACAGAGAACTCCACTTGCATCTCTGCAGACTTCATCCTGTCACATTTTAGTTGTTGCTCCCACTTATCATTTGATCATTAAATGCACTCAGTACACATTTTGATTCATGGAACTGTCACCGATTTGAATTCTCGCCGAAACACCAACCACAACTTCTCGCTGATAGTGGAACACTCGCCGACGTTGAAATTTACGGCGAGTTCTACTTTTAATTGATGAAAAGGAAGAATTAAGGTTATTTCAATATTGGACACCACATATTTCGCTTGTCTCAATACACTAAACTCCAACTTAATACAATACATGAACATTACTAATGTAACCTGACCAAACCTGGACATTGGTTACTAACCTAACCTATCCTAACCTAACCTAACTTTTTAAGCTATTGCTGACATTTCATCCTTTTAATGCAAAAACACGGGTACAAGCTGATTAACTATACATTTTGGGTACCAAAAATAATGTCAAAATGAAGAACTGGAACAGTCGCCGAAAATTTGAACACTCGCTAACGGCGGCGAGAATAACGATCAGCGAATGTTCCAGGTACCAAATCTCGCTAGGCTATCGTTTGGCTACATACTCTAACAGTACATACCTCTGCTTGTATAAGCTTAATATGCCTATGAAGTAATATATATATATACACATTGTACAATACATTATAAAATATTGTGTTTGCTTTCATATCGGTGAACTTAGTGGATACTAGTGTTCTGTGACTGGCTATTACTTTTCACACACGGAGGACATACAAAGTTATTAAGCGATTGTTACTATTTATTTACTACAACTTTCATAATATCCTGCAAAAGCATGTATTGGCTGCCTTTTCCATGGCAATGGCTGTCTTTTGTATAGATTTTTGCCCGGGTGGCGTGATATAGTGCATGCATGTGTTTTGTTGTTCTTGGTAGCGGAGCACGGAGACAAATGCCTCCTCCGCCATCGTCTCTCCACCAAAATAGGGAGAAATCCTCCCCAGCCCTGGTAGAGGGCTACCAACCCAGGCGCAGATTGGTATTAGTTGTGGATCGACCTAAGACCATGCTTAGCTCTCGGTGTTGGTGTTTAAAAAACGCATTCTCGGGATTGGTTCCACTTGAGTCTAACATGGAAGTTCCACACTAGACTCTCCCTAGTCCATGTTTAAAAAGTCGGCCGAATACCTACTCCCCCTGCTCTTTTTTTCATCTCCTTTTATGTAAGGCAAAATGTTTGGCGTCATTTTATATTTTTTCTAACATTTATATTTAGACGGTGCAACGCCTCGACTGTGTTACGACTTGATGTCTTCGGCATTGCGGTCATGGTGGGGCGTGGCCATCAGGGCAGGAAGAAGAGAGGCGAGATGCTCAAATGCAGATACCAGCGGAAATAAATTTTGGGCGTGTGGGAGTCGGTGAAAGTATGGAGATGTAGAGGATTATGAAGGCAAACGGTACAGGTAAAACTCGGTGTGGATATGAATGGAATAATGAATGGGATGATGAAAAAAAAAATTTGGAAGGGATAAGAGAAGTAGAAGAATGAGAGTGAGATGAGGCACTTGTTTTTGGCATCATACTGTGACATCATGAAATAAAGTGTCAAAGGAAAACAAAAAGATGCATTTTGCATTACAAACAAACACATATGTAGACACATAATCCGAACAATATTTCCAGTTAAATGTCCTAAATCTGTTTGTTCCTTATTAAAGGTTAAAGGAAGCTCATAACTGCATGATAGGTGGTCGAGTTGTCTGCTCGCCCCTCACTGTGTTTTGCCCTAAGGACATTTAAGCTTACCAGATATACTGCGGTTAGTTTAGTGGCATTCCAGTCAGACAAGGTCGAGATCATGTTGTAACTATAATAATAAATGGTTGTACGTATAATATTGGGTTTTTTACAAAGCGCAGGATTTTTTTAAATTTTAGTACACCAACAAGAAGGAAAGGTAACTTTTTCGACGTGCGGGGCTAGTTCAAGCCAGGTCATGTGGCGTTGCTGACGATCGCTGAAGTGAACAAGATGTGGCAACGACTCCCTCGAGTGACCGCCACGCCAGGTGTTGCCGCTGCTCTGTGATGCGTGGCGTCCCCGTCAGACGTGCTCGGGGCTTTGATTTGCATTGGACACTACTTCGAAAGGGATTTCCGGCCTCAGTGAACCGTGGAGACGAAACTGATCATTTTGCCGCGTTTTGTACCGACTGAGGGCAGCGTCACCGTCGGCCCGAGACGTCGGACACACCTGCACGGGGCAGGTTGGTGAACCTACAAAACCACTGGGAAGGCTGCTGAGATGACGATGACTGGATGTTTAGTGACATAGGTGTATACAAGTAATGTTTGCCAGACTGTCTATTTATTGCTGCCTTCCGTGATTATTAGTACTGAGGGAGACATGAATTTTTAGAGAAACTTTGACGTTAGTTTAGGATAGAGAATCACTCTATATTGAAAAAACAAACACGTGTGCACCAAAACAGGCAAAACATATACACACACACATACACTCACAAGCACACACCCATCTCCACTCAAAACACACACACACACACACACAACACACACACACACACACACACACCACACACATGCATACCTACACACACACGCATACACACACAGACACACACACACACACACACACACAATGATACACAGTTCAGTTGTGCACTCTTGGTTTGGCATTTGGAGGATCCAGTCCCACTCAAGGCTCATGATTTTTTTCCTGACAAAGCAAGCAGTTAGTACTCCCCTTGAGCAAGAGGATGGGGTGCGTGTGGTTTGTGAGGTTCCAGCTTTTAATCAAAGATCGGTATTCGTGAGCTGTACGGTTTTTTTTGAGGGGGGAATGTAATAGCTAGTGATCACGGGTCCAGCGTATTGTAAATGCCATGAATGAATGATACGCGCGCGCGCACACAAACACGCACGTACATACATGTATACACACACAAACACACACACAAACACACATACAAATACCTAAGAAAGTTAAAAATATAACTCCTCTACGTCCCTAGAGTTAACGTTGATCATATTTCGTGCGTGAAGCATAAAATGAGATTTATGTCACACTTTGAAAGTTACAGGTAATACGGTGGGAAGAGAGAAAAATTGAAAAAAGAGAGCCAACAAAAAAACACATTAACTCCTCACCCGACATGAACGACTTCCGACCAATGTTTTTTCCTTTTATCCCCACCCACCTACTCCCCCTTGTGTTCGCTCCAGCGCTGGGCACATCGGGTTCTGCAGAAAGTGTCGTCGAACTGAGGAAGCTGCGGCTCCTCTTTGTATTTTCTCATAATTCAATCAGGAATGGAGGAGGAAGAAAAGGAGTTGGAGAATAAATACAAAGGAAGAACATAATTATACCAGGAGACATTTTGGTCTATGATGAGGATATCTGATGAACTACATACTATGTACTATAACTAACAAACTACATGTAAGAGAACAGTTATAAAAAAGGATACCATGCACATAAAGCGAATAGGAACATGGAAATTTCATAGTGTCCCTGTACCCCGGCACACAGGGCTAGTGTGACATCTGGGCTACCACAGTTACCTTGCCCAAGTTTCCCCAGGTACCCATTTATCGACCAACCCCGAAAGGAAGGATGAACAAGCTGGTTTGGGCTGGCCGCCGACTGCCCTGGCCCTGATTCGAACCAGAGCCAGCAGATTCGTAGCTAGGCACGCTAGCCACTACATCACGGATATGACAATCAATCCGCGGGATATTGATAATGTAACTCGTGGGGCAATATATGACCCAGTTAATTTAACGTACGCGTATAGTCTGTTTTTAAATTTAGTTATTTTGCTGTCCTCGACAACATTAGTTGGTAATATATTCCATCGAATGGCAGCTCTGATATTGATTTTTTTGTTCTTCGATTATTAGTGATGAAACGCTGTCCATTCCGTTTCAGTTTCATTCTATCCGTTGTTTCTTGTTGTCACTTGAGGAGAAAGCTCGAATAGGTTATCTTGATTGATGACATCGAATCCTTTAAGAATCCTAACAGTTTATATCAAGTCCCTACATATTGAGTTTAGTTACACTTCTTTGAATTTATTATTTGGCATCATCTCTTACGAAACAAGGCGTACAGGATAGTAGCAAACTGAAACCTCGTAATGCCAGTGGTCGCTGGCCGTTTTAACTCAAACGTTGGTCTACTCTGGTTTCCCTCCGCGACTCGTATTTTCGTAAAATCATTCTCGCGATAAAGATTGATGCACCGCATCTGAATGCCAATAAATATAGTTCTTCTGTTGTTATACTAATTGTATGGACTACATGCATTACGATTAAACGTTCTAAGATAGCAATGTAAAGCAATATACTCGATTCGAGTATCAAAGCTTAATATATGTTCTACATGTATATTGTAGCATATTTTATTGAGGGCGATGTTCATACAGTTTTCTAAGACAGTAATGTCTAGTAAATGCTTGTTAGAATACAATAAGCAATTCTTTGAAAAAAAAGACGAATATAGAATGCCGAAATCGTTCTGAAATGATAAACAGACCGAAGTCAGTGACACCGAATCCTTTCAAACCACAACAACATCATCACCAGCTGACGCCTCGGCAGGAAGAATGTACTTGTTTCAGCATTATATAATACCAGCTTACACATGTGCTGTTGCTAACTGCACTTCTTTACGAGAGAAGGACCCAGCTGTTAAAGGATTTTACCTGCTAAAGGTTTTAGGGCTGCGTCCAGGTGGGTTATATAGGTGGAGGCGGCATGCCGCGCATTGCCTGTGCTATCAGGTGAAGCCGCTCGCCCTGCATTGGGGCAGGGGAGATGGACTCAAAACATTACTATTTCACGCGTCGACTCATTGCACTTCCAGGCTTTCTATCAAATTAATACACACAAACAACAGTAAAATGTGACTGCCTAGATATAGTTAACATCTAGACATTCGTCATTGAATGTATATTCAATATACTTATATATACTTAAAGCAAAAAAGTATAATATTAAGAACGATTTTCTTCTATATGTATATTGTATAGAAGCCTGATTATGGAACACATGTATATAACCAAGCAGGTTATATCGGAGGTGGCGATGGAAATGTTACTCTTTTCCTGATATATATCAACGACTTAGACTGCGGGCTTGTATCAAATATATCGAAATTTGTGGATGATATCAAATTAGGTGGTAAAGCGCAAACTAAAAAAGACTGAACTCATGCAACGTGATCTAGATACACTATCGGATTGGAACGATAATGGCATTGCCATTATCGTTATATATACGTATATAAGTGTATCATTACTATCGGAGTCGTATGTTCAAAACTCCGTTTAATGAGGCCAAAGATTATATATTATATATCATTTTTTTTACTTTTTACAAACACCAAAGTCATGCGTATTTGTAATTAAGATTATTACTAGTTAGACACCTAATATTTTTTCCTTCTGTACTTATATTAACAACCTATTGTGCATATGATACTTAAATTTGAGATTATCGTTATCTATATGCATTACCTTACATTTATCGGAATTTTATTTAAATAGACATTACCGTTCCAATCCAATAGTTTATCTACTGTAGATCACGTTGCATGAGTTCACATTCTTTTTTAGTTAGCGCATCTGATGCCTCACCATTAATTACTACACGTTGCTTACGGTTTTAAATCCAATCACCAATCTATGAATACAACTGCTCTCCTAAACCTTGAGCTTTTAATTTGGTTAATATTTGCTTAAGGGGAACTTTTTTATTTTTTATTTTTTTACGTTGGAGCCTCTAGTGCTTATAACTTTTATCCTTAGGCTGTTTATCTTCCTTTCTTGATTTGATCCCTGCATATTAAGGGGGGCTGTGATGGTTGCCCCATGCCCGTTGTGGCGCAGGCTGAATTTTTCAAGTGACATATATGATGATTTGAGGCTCATGCTGCCTGTACCTTCCGCCGCACTCGCAGCTGGAGGTGAGGTTGATGGGCAGCATGTAAATGTCTTCACCCACTCGACGATGGAAGAAATGTTTTTCCCGGCGGGACATGAACTCGAGATTTGATGTTCACTACTACCAGGTTTTAATAATCCAGCCACCGCGTTATAGATTGCCGAAAGAGTTTATAATTCGAGTTTGGGATTCGAAATAGCTACCTAAAGCTCACTGCTTCCACACGCAAACGCTCAGCCACCGCCTTCCAAAAATTGTATCGGAAGCTTTCTGGAAATCAAATTATATTATATCCGAGGGTATTCTAGTAGGGCGGGTCATACTTGGGTGCCATCATGAATCTGAATGAAATCCTCTCATGAGGGGTGTCTGAATTATGTATTTTATACAAGGAATTCAAATATGAGCTTATTTTTGGGATAGAACATCTCTAACCTACACCAATTTGATTTCTAATTTTTCAATGTTACCCTTTATATAATATTAGAAAACATAAGGCAAATCATGTATATTGATAAAGCCAAATCAAATTTTCGTATTTATTAACATGTCAATCGCATTTACATCACTGAATACAACTACAAAGATTATTCTCCTGACTTCTTGAACTTTGCCAGGTTGCACATAATCCAGTTTTGACTCATTTTTGGACATCAGCCTCCTGCTGGTTTCCTGAGCCCTGATCCCTCCATCCCTCTTTTCATGTGAAAAGTACTTAGCAGAGCCTCAGTCACCATTTTAATAACCCTCTCAATGCTTTGTGTGTGGCAAGGCCAGTTGAGCACTTCCATGGGTGTGTTGACGAAGTTTTTCACCTCGGACGTGCTTAGAGAGCAGGTAAGAGGTGGCTCTGACACATCTTCTAACCAGCTGATCAGGTCACCTATGTTGGAAGCATCACAGTTAATGTCAGGTGTCCTTCTGGTCCTAACAGAGGAGTCTCCTAGATGAGCATCTGGGTCCCCATTTCCCCTGATGGCCAGGATTCTCTCCATCCCCCAAATCCTCTCCTTCTGATCCTCAGAGCACAGCATTGTTTGGAGGATAGCTTCACTGTGGGCATACCAAACAGATCTTTTCACAGTTGGCATCACAATGTCCAGCACCTCCTTCCTCTGTGACTTAAGGCAGTCCAGTTGAAAGAGGATGTGTCTAGGCCCTTCAATCCAGGAGTGTTTGACTTTCACGTTGAACCAACATGGATAATACACTCAAATGATGAATTCCACAATGCAGAGCAGATTATTCAGGTTCTTCCCTTTAAGTCCATGTTATGACACCCAAAGCATGAGAAGTCTATTAGACAGTTGTTGTGAGCCAGCGGCTGTGGTTTACTGGTCCTATCTCCAACAGAGCCAGCCCTGCAGGAAGCACTCCATCCCTGACTGCACAGACAATTTTATAGCCATAGTTTGATCAGTTGAGAGATCTTGAATGACCTTGTCAGGCAGCTTGATCAGTGGAGGGCCAACGGAGATACAGGTGAAGTTTGGATTGATCTCAAAGTCTGTAGCAGAATCAAGGAGCTTTCCTATTGGCCCGGATAATTGTTTGTCTGACAGAGTAGGGCCATCAAGGCCAACAATCAAATGGCGCGCGGGAAGTTCACCAGTGTGTAAGCTGCACACCAACCAGACCAGCTTTCTCCCCAAGTGCAGTTCCAGCTTCCACATTACTCCAGCTTTCACACCAGTGTTGACATTTGTAGAGTCTCCTCCAATGGCCAACAAGGTTTTATCAAAACCCCTCTCTTTCAGCCAAGCAAACATGATCTTAGCAATCTTCTCCGCATGTGACTCCACTTTAGTTGCTTTCTCTGGGATAAAGTGCAACAGATAGTAGCTCCCAGGTTCACTAACAGCACTGTAGTGTTCTTCCTTGATCATAGCAGGAAAAGATTGGTCACTTCCTTCAGCTTCCATCATCACATTGGTCAGGTCAATCCGCCAATCAAAGAGGATGCAGGAGATGCCCCCGTCCTCCCTGCACTTTTCTTCAAACTCTTGCCCCAGCTTTCTCATAAACTTTTCCTGTGCCTCTTGACCTTGCTCTTATCAATCACTTTACTTGTGTTGTCTTCTGTGTTAATTCCTGTATCAATCAGAGCTGTTGTTGCTATTGCTGCAGTTGGCCTTAGGCCTATGCCATATCTTGCACTAGCAAGGGCAATGTTTGAAATTTCATCATAGTTTTTCTGTACTTTAGTCGAAGCTGCAGGCTTATGGTCAATATCTGGAAAAAACTCAACTTCTGGAACAAACTCATCTTCAGCACCACTTATCTCCAATTCCAGATCCTCATCACCATCAGCCAAAAATATCTTCACATGCTGCCTGACTGCCCTCTCCGCTGCTGCAGCAGTTTCCTCCTTGCTCATTTTGATTATCTTTGCCTTCTTTTCCATCACCTGCCTTTCTAATGTTCTCAACTGTCTCTTGTGCTCTGGCAAATCAGGGCCACTTATTTGATGGGGTCGTTTACTTCCAACCTTCACTCTCTGTCCCATGATGTAGGCTAGATTTTTCAAAGGAATCTTTTTCTCTCTGCTGCAGGAACAATTAATGTGGGCTTGGATCTCACAGCCCTCACAGCCTCCCACCTCACAACTGGTAATCTGACACTTGCAAGTCAAAATATCAAATAATTTGTCTAACTTGACAATGAACCTCTTTTGGCTTCAAGTTTGCCTTCCCAAGAGAAACCTTCACTGCCTGATTCCAGACCTCCTTGAGCTTGGATATGATGGTCACCTTTTCATTGATGACAGGTGGCTTGAAAAGAGCATTAGCTTTGCTCCATTGACAAATCAGACCAGGGTAGATGTCCTTCACCAGCTTGTCCAATTTGTAGTTCCTCCTGTCATCTTCACTTTGCTCCCTCAAGTCGATGCCATACTTCAGGATATCCCGCACAGTTGGCAGTTCAGACACCAACAGCTCCTGCCCAGTGCCAACAAGATTACTCAAATGAGAACTTGATTTCGTCCTTGTTCTGACTTGAGCCATTTTCTTAAGCAATTCACACTGAAATATAAACAATTATACTTCAGGTAAGTAGTTTATCTACTACAGACATGTATTATAGTAATGCACAGGTAAATATTAGGGAAAACTGCCAAAATATTCCCTTCATAGGTATTTATGATGCTTCCCAGGAACCTTGGGCTAGCAATAGGTATTTGGTAAGTACACAAAACTTACCGCCTCTGCAAGGAGCGGTTGGTGTTTACAAGACACCAATGACATGCTGTCTGCAACAGTGCAACAAGGTGATGCTTTGCTTAC
>JACEEZ010024811.1:0-17500 GCA_016584305.1 Chionoecetes opilio | reverse complement strand
CCCGTGTTTGATGCCGTCGTGTCGAACACCAAGCCCTGAACTCTGGTCTGTAACTGAGCCTCCGAGATCGCCTTGAGGACAGCCTCTCCCTGAGCCGTGCCTCTGCTGCGGGGTATCTTGAGGACTCCCAGGAGATGTTCCCTCCCCCCAGCCGTGACCAGGATGGCGATTCGGTCGACCTGGTCCTTGCCCGACAGGTCAGGAAGTAACTCCCCGTCCCAGTGGACAAGGACAGGAATCCCCTCCGGAATGTTTAGCGTTTATGACTTGGCGATGGCCTCCCGATTCCTGATTTTGTGGCGTCGGATGGTGCTGCGAGACAAGGAGAGACTCCCCAGGTCCTGTCCGGATGCCGTTGCAAAGGCTCCCATCGTCCCCATCGCCACCCGGTCCGAGACCTTGAACCGATCCAAGGTGGAGGTGATGTCTGCAGAGAGCAAGGTCGTGGATTTTGCTCCCTCGACTTTACTCCGTTTCGGGTGACTGGGACCAGTGAAGTCTACATCGCTGTCGTCTGTTTCACCAGCGGCGGAGGACGAAGACGAGGTCAGGCGGTCAGACAGTACGACGGAGGTCATGGCTTCCTTATCTTTCTTCGAGCGCTCCTTCCTCATCTCTTCTGCCCGCTCCCTCTCCTTCCTCCTCTCTTGGGCCTCAACTGCGACGCAGTCTAAGCCCGCCATGAACGAGGTCGCTCGGTCCTCCCGCTGGCTGCGAATAAAGGCTTTGTCCTCCTCCACGGTCATCCGATCGAGGGCATCACTGCTCGCCACGTCGAAGAGGTCCTCCAGGTCTCCTTTGAACATTTCCTCTTGCATCCGGGCGGACTCGGATGCCCGTTTCCGATGTTTTTGGACGGACTCGTACTTGGCCACCAGGCTGAGGAGCTTCTCCTTGGCGGTTCAGAGAGCAGAGGTCGGGATCCCGGCCCTCCCCCAGATCAAGAAGACTTTTTTTTCTTTTTCTTTTTTTACATTTGTGCCTATAGCGCCTGTAGGCAGTGGTGACCCAGGGCTCGAATGGTAGTCTCTGGAGGTTCATTTGAGAATCTTGATGGTTGGTCCTCGGCCGTGGTGGCGCAGGCAGGATTCTTATAGTGACGCCTGTGATTAGAGGCTCATGCCGCCCCCTTGTGTCCTCCGATGCACTCGTAATCGAAGGTAGAGTTGATGGGCAGGGCATGTAGGTGTTCTTAGGCCACTCGACGGTGCAGAAAGGTTTTGGTTTCTTCGGGTATCGAACTCGGGTCACCGAGAACGCCAGTCGGAGACGCTAACCACTCCGCTACCGCCTCCCCCCCACCAAACCCCGGACTGCCTCTATCACCTCCTTGGCAGCCACGGGTTTGGTCTTCTTCTCGATTCCGTGATGGAAGTAAAACTTGCGGAGCACCTGCCTTTAGAAGGCAGCCTGGCACGTGTTATCTCACATTCAGGGTGCCCGATAAGCCACCATGCACGGTATCTTGTAGAAGTCATCATGCACCTGGGGACAGAAAAATAGAATAAACTTTAGAGGGGACTTGTAAACATAGTCCGATCGGCACGAAATTTTGCATGGACATGGCTAACAGGAAGTGAAACAAGATCGACATCATGCCCGCTACATTACACAACATTTTTATTTGCACCATGTTTTTGGACCACCCTAATATATATAAAATATATATATATATATATATATATATATATATATATATATATATATATATATATATATATAAAATATATAATATATATATATATATATATATATATATATATATATATTAAAATATATATATATATATATATATATATATATATATATATTTATTTATATATATTTATTTAATATATATTTTATTTATATATATATTTATTTATATATATTTTATTTATATACATTTATATATATATATATATATATATTTATAATACATATATATATATATATATATTTATTTATATATATATATATACATATATATATATATATATTATATATATATATATATATATACTAAATTTTATATTATATATATATATATATATATATATTATATATATATATATATATATATATATATTATATATAATATACATATATATATATGTATATGTATATTACATATAGTATATTATATTACAGTATTATATGTATATGTATATTGCATATATGTATATGTATATTATGTATATATATATAATATAATATATATAGGTGCCGTGCATGTGACGTCACATCCCTTGTTGTGGCTGCGACAGGCGCGGGAGATCCGAGCGTGGAGGACCAACAAACTCCACTTGCTGCCCGTGTTTGCCAGCTTATGGTAATTTTCCCCTACCAAATATATATTTTTTCAGTATAAAAGATAAACTGTTATCTTTAGAAATGTTTGTTCTATATTATTATCAAATAAAAATCAGTAAAACACACTAAAGAAATGCCATTCTGAGACTCAAGAAATATGCATGAACTATCACTTAAAACTCTTCGCCATTTAATATTTTCCGAGAAAACTTTTTACATGGAGAATATCAATAGAAGCGGAATTTCATTAGCTTTCCATTGATATATTTAATTTTCTGATAAATTAATTAGCAGCATGCATATGTTTGCGTTAATTTAATAAATATTTTCGTCAATCGGGAAAAATTACCCGATTTCATGATTTTATTTATTTAGTTAACGCTAAATTATGCATGCTGCTAATTCATTTATCAGAAAACAAAATATACCAATGGAAAGCTAATGAAATTCCGCTTCTATTGATATTCCCCATGTAAAATGTTTGCTCGCAAAATATTAAATGGCGAAGTGTTTAAATGAATATTAAGTTCATGTATATTTCTTGAGAGTCTCATAATGGCATTTCTTTAGTGTGTTTTATGGTTTTTTATTTGATAATATAATAGAACAAACTTTTCTGAAGATGACAATAAATCTTTTATACTGATAAACATATATTTGGTACGGTAAAATTACCATAAGCTGGCAAACACGGGCGGCAAGTAGAGTTTTTTGGTCCTCCACCTAGGTCCGACGGGCGGCATTTGGCTTGAAGCCGCTAGATCGTGACGTCAGTGCAAGGCACCTATTATATATATATATATATATATATTAGTAAGAGAGAGAGATGAGAGAGAGAGAGAGAGAGAGAGAGAGAGAGAGAGAAGAGGAGAGAAGAGAGGAGAGAGAGAGAGAGAGAGGAGAGAGAGGAGAGAGAGGAGAGGAGATAGAGAGAGAGAGAGAGAGAGAGGAGAGATCTATCACTCTATATATAAATAGATAGATATATAGAAAGATAGATCTACAGATAGATAGATAGATATATATAGATAGATAGACACACACCCATCCATTCACACACACACACACACACACACACACACACACACACACACACACACACACATATATGCTTGAGAGTCTGTGACCGAGTGACTAGCGTCATGGAGTGGTGAGCTCCATGTCCTGAGTTCGAATCCATATGGGGACAACTATTTCAATCTTCTTTAATGCGGTTATCAAGAGCCTGGTAGGTGCGTAGAACGTCCTAAGCTTAAGTTCCACCAAGGAGCAATTGTCAAATCCAACGTATTGGCCGAAGAAACACGCATGAGGCCTACCTGTTCTTCCGACATCGACTATAAGGCCCGGTTCACACATCACGTTTTTGCTGGATGTAGTCTACGTGCATCTTGTTATCAGTGACTCACAGCACGTCACAGTGACGTCACTTCCTGCCTGTGTAGTAGGAATACAGGCTCCCCGCGACCACCACATTGTTGGAGCAGTGATTGCGTCACTGACCTTGAGACACACGTCCCAGCTCACATTATTCGGATCTCCCAATTCTTTCTACGTAGCTGCGGGAGTGGCGGAGCGACGTCACTGTGACGTCACTGATCGCCACGCCCACGTAAACACGCATAGCAAAAACGTGTAGTGTGGACCCCGCCTAAGTGTGGTAGAGGGAGCACCAGGTGAGAGAATGAGCCTAACTGAGGATCCGAACATCACAGAAAACGGGATCTTCACCAATAGATCACAGGTGTCACTATAAAAATCAAGCCTGCGCCACTAACGGGCGAAGGCCAACAATCACAACCCTCCAGAATGTGCAGGGGGCAACCACCTGAGCTCTCAAAGAATATATAGCCTACATGCGCTATAAGTTCCAACGTAAAAAACTAAATTCTAGAGAAACTGAAGAGGATGAGGAAGTTATAAAATAGCCAATATGATTTTTTGAAAAAAATATGAACTTGAAAGCAATATGTTGATCAAGTGTGCATAGTTTGAAACGAAGTAGCAACAACTTTTGCACAAATACTGAAAAAATAATGAGTTCACGGAAAGCACTGTTTAAATAGGAAATTGAAGAAGTTGTTAGTACGACTGGTAGAGTGTTGAGAGACAGTGGACATCAGTAAATCTATAATAATTGTAGGCAAACAAGATTAACTAAATAATACAGTTGTAAGACCTAGAATATATATGAGCATTCTCATGAAAATCCTAGAGAAGGTGACAGAAGGAGTAACAAAAACAAGATATTAAGTAGTTTAATATTGTTGGTAAATATGAATGTGGCAGACACATGCCATTAATGGTAACTTTTCATAGCCAAAAGATACTGAAAGGAATGATAAAAAATGCTTGAAAATTTTAATTACATCAAGACATGGACATAATTATTAGAACATACTAACATAGGAAAATAAGGAAACTGCAAGATGTCGTCAGACCTACGTACACGTGGTAGTTCGTCTTACTTAACACTACCTACAACCACCTTTCATCCCCATCCATGAAATTGTCCTGCCTCCTTTTAATACTCCCTAATGACTCCGCACTATTATTGCACTAACAACCTGACGACTGAGTCCACTCCAATCATTTGCCACCACTCTATTTGTGAACCAGTTTCTCCCTATTTCTTTTTAAAATTTGCGTTTTGCCAGTTTGAATCCGCTACTTCTTGTTTTACCCTGTTTACTAATTGTAAGAACTTTTCCTACATCTCCTTTATTGTATCCCTTTCCCCAATTAAAAACTGCTATCAGATCGTCCCCTACTCTACGGCTCTCGAGTGAGTGTAAATTTTATAGCTTCAATCTCCACTCATAACTAAAGTTACGCATCCCCTGTATCATTTTAGTCATCTTTCTCTGGACTGATTATAACAATGCTATATCCATCATGTAATACGGGGACCAAAACTGTACCGCATAGTCTAGGTGAGGTTTGACTAGAACCAAATAAAGCTATATAATAACCTCAGCAGTTCTAATTTTAACACTCCTGGCAATGAATCCTAAAACCCTATTAATTTTATTTCTAGCCTCAATACATTGTTTCCTTGGACGGAGGTCTGAGCTTACCCGCACACCCAAATATTTCTTCCCTCCTGATATTTTCAGTGATACATTACGTATAATGTACCCATTACCAGGATTTTCTTTACCAACATTAATTATTCTATACATGTCAATGTCAAAATCCATCTGCCACCTGAGTACCCACTCGTTTAACGTATTTCAGTCTCCCTGCAAACCGTTTACTGTAGACTATGATCTAATAATCCTACCTATCTTTGTATCATCAGGAAGTTTGCTGATATCACTGCTATTCCCACTATCTAAGTCGTTGATGTAAATCAAAAATAGTAATGGTCCCAAAACAGACCCCTGTGGAACCCCACTTGTTACCTGCCCCTATTTTGATTTAAAACCATTAATATTAACCCTTTGGTGCCTATCACTTAGCCAAATTCTAATCCAACAAAGAACCATCCCATCTATTTCATGTGCCTTAACCATATTTAAGTCTTTCATGCGGTACCTATTCGAATGCCTTACTAAAGTCCAGGTATACAATATCATAATCCTCATCATTACCTACTGCCTCATAAGCGTTCTTATAAAAAAAAATTAAAATTGGTGAGACATGATTTACCCTTTTTGAACCCATGTTGTTAATCATTTACCAAACCACGCTCTTTTAAATGATCTTTAATGATTTTTGCAATAACAGATTCTAATAATTTACATACCAATGAAGTCTGACTAACGGGTCGATAATTTGACATTAATCCTCTATCACCCTTTTTGAAAATGGGAACATAACATTTCCTCCACATCAACAGCATTTCCCCTAAATCAACCGATTTCCTAAATATGTGCACTAACGACTCGCTAACAACCTCTTTGCATTCTTTTAATACCCTGGGTTAAACTTATCTGGTTCTGGTGACTTAAACGTCTTCATTCTATATATATATATATACCCTCTTTCACAATTTCCTTATCAATCAATCATTTGGGGCATACGCCGGGGAGCGCGTCGTCTTGCCCATCTTACGACGCCACTCCCGGGTGTCACCACGCGCGAGTCCCCATGCAGGCTCCCTTCCCATACCAAGCAACTCTCGACAGGAAAAATCTATTTGCCCCAGCAACGAGCCTTGTGGGCGCCCCCTTGGCCTCCTTCACGCCGAATTGTTTCCTACAGATACAACCCGATCAGAAGGATCGGTTTCAGGATAGCGCGCCACATGCCCATTTAGCTGAAGTTGGCGCTGACGGACTATGCAGTAAATAGGCCTCGATTCAGTCTCGCGGTGGAATCGTTGATTTGACACGCAATCATCCCAGGGATACCCCATGATTCTGTGAAGACGCTTATTACCAAAGACATTGATTCGCCTCTTCAAGTCGCTATTTAGTGTCCATGTCTCACATCCATAGAGTAAGACAGGGATCACAAGCGACTTGAAGATCCGGATTTTTGTCCTCCTGCACAGGTATCAACAACGCCAAATACTCGTGCTGAGCGAGTCCATAACACCGTGGGCTATGCCAATCCGCCGTAAGACTTTTTGACGTGACCCGCCGTCATTATGGACTGCGCTACCAAGATATGTAAAGCTTTCCAAGATCTCAATGTCCTCATCGAACGCATTAACAGACTGTACTGTTTCATCTAGTAACCCTCCAAGCACCTGGACCTTGGTTTTGAACCAGGAGACCTCAAGTACCGAAGGCTTTGTCTCTTTTCCAAAGCGCCTCGAGATCCATCAAAAGGACCCCCCCCCGTAAGTAGAAAAAATGTACCAAAAAAAAAATATTTGGGCCAGGGACCCAAATATTTATTAAATTGAAACCCCATTAAAAGTTTTAATATGGGGGGGAGTTCCTAAAATTGTATTAAAAAAAAATCGAAAATCCCCAATGGGTTGTTAAAAGAAAGTTTAAAAAAAATGCCTTTTCAAAATAAAAAAGGGTTTGATACTAAAAAAAGAATAGGAAGGAAGGAAAAAAAGGGTATAAAAATATGGAAATTAGGCCCAAAGGGGGGAAAAAAAATATATTGAATAATAACATAAAAAAATTTTATTTTTGTTTTTAAAATTGCAAATTTGATTGTTAATAAAGGAAATCCAATTTTTTTTTTTTTTAAAGAAAGTAATTTTAATTTAAAAAAACACTGATTAAAATTTAATGGGGGAAGGTCAGTTTTTTAAACAAATATGGAACTCCCCCCCCCCCCTATGGTTACCTAAATTAAATTAAAAAAATGGAAAAAATTTTCCCCAAATACCCCCTCAAAAAAAGATTTTTTTTTGAGATTAAAAAGGTAAAAAATAATACACCTAGAATTCAGATCTTTCATTTACAACATGATACTTTTAATCATTCTTTTTCCCCCCAAAAATTATTCTTCTAAGCTCCCCCCCCCCCCCCCCAATGTAGTAACAATATTTATGGATTTTTTGAGAAAATTACCCCTTTACACCTTTTTTTTATAGTATAATAAATTTAAAAAGGGAATAAATTAAAGAAAAAATTAAATTTTTTAAAAAAAACGTATCCATTTTATTACTTTTATTAAAAAGCTCTTTTAATTTTCTTTTTTTTTATTCATTTTTTTTTTTTGGAAATTTGGGTTTTAATTTGAACAAAAGGGGATTTGTTTGGGTTTAGGAAAAAACAGACAATAAATTTTCAAAGACTTAAAAAAATAAAAGGAAAAAAAAATATGAAAAAGAAAAAAAAAATTTAACGTATCCCAAATTAAGGAAAATTAATTGTCTATTTTTTTAAAAACCCCCTTAGCTTTTATTTCTAAGGGAAAAAAGGTGTTTTAAACCCCTGGAATTAAACCCTTAACCAGGATTAGACGAGGGGGGTTTTTTTGGGGGGAAAGACAAAAACCAAAAAATTTAAGGGTGGGGTTGGAAAAACTTGGGAAACCCTTAGCAATTTTTAACTACTACACCCCAAAGGCTTCCTTTGTTTAAGCAGCAAAAAAAAAAAAAATAAAATTTTCCCTATGGTATGAAGGTGGCCAGGCAAGATGCTTTTTACTTTATTTTTTTAGGGGCCTTTTTTTTGGAAACAAAACCCTTCTAGAAGAAAAAAACGGCCCACATTCTGCCAACCAAAAATGGAGAAAACCCCTATTATGAAGGAAGGCCCACAGATCCTATGAGCGTTTAAAAAGGGGTTTTAAACATCCCCCAAAAAAAAAAAAAACTGGGGTCCCTTTTGGCCCTCCCTGGGCCAACCGTCCCCCCCTTTTTCCTCGGGGGAAGTTTAGAAGTTTTTGGGGTCTTTTTCCCCCCCCCATCCTGTCCCCTTTTTTTTTCCCCTTTTCCCCTTTTTTTTTATTTTTTTTTTCTCAGCCCGTTCGGGTTTCTGTACCCCTTTATCAAACGCTTTTGGCGCCTCGCAGTGGCATGTAAACAAACTTGGGCCGTTCCAGGAAACGACGACGCCACAGCTCAGCTGTGGGCTCTTGACTCGCCTACATTTTCCTCTACTGGGTGGGGTGACTTAGGGGGGGAAAAAAGGCTTTGCTTCCCCTTAGGTGAAGGAAGTTTTTTGGGGGTTTTATCCTAAGCATTTTGTCCCGCTGAATCCGAAAATCGTAGTTGGGTCACTCGTTAGCGGAAATTTTTTCGCGCAATTTGCAATTTGGAAATTTGGAATAAAATTTGGAATTACAAATTGCAGAATAGAACCAGATGTGTAGAGACCCTTTTTGGATAAAAATTAAAAGTTTATAAGAGTGCATAAAATGTTATGATACCCCGGGTTGTATCTGTTCGGATTACGATCTTTGGAAATTAGAGAAAGTGGAAAAAAATTGGGAAAAATATAAAAGGAAATAATTTGGGCCTTAAACCCCTGAGTTTTAAAATTTAAAAAACTAAATTTAAAATTAGTAAAAAAGTAAAATAAAAAAACAATGTTTCTTTAATTAACAATTTAATGGGACAATTTTGGTGAACGGGGTTTTTGTGGGAAAAACCCCAAAATATTTCCCCCCAAAAGGGAAGAAAAAGTTTTTTCCGGAACCCCGGATAAATCCGCAAAAATTTCAAACCCCAACGAAACCTTTCCCCCCTTTTTTTTGGAAAAAATAACAATTAAACACAAAAAAAATTTATTCATACATTAACGAAAAAAAAAACCAAATTTTGTGTCTCCCCACAAAGCCTATCCCATTTCTCCGTTTATCCAATTGGGGACAACCAAACTCCGAAAAAACCCCACTTGAAGCGGGCACATTTGGGCGAGCAGTTGTTGCCCCGATGCATCCCATCCCATTCTTTGCGGGGGGGAGCAGGGTGGGAAGGGAAGGGCCGGGGTTTGGCCAGCGGACGGTGGGTGGGGGGGGGCAATTTTTTTTCAACCCCCCCCGCCGGTTAGCTGGGCTTCCAAATTGCTGGGGGGGGCGTTGAGGGAGGGGCCAGGTGCCCCCTTTCTTTCTTTTGGTCCCGTCCCAACCTCGCCTCCCCAGAGAGCGGCCGAAAACGGGGCCCCCGGGCAAAGTCCGGTTCTTGCGTAGGGCCAGGGCTTCTTTTCCCCAGCTCGGGGTTTTGCCGGCGGGCCCCCTGGAACACAGGCCAAGTTTTGCAACTTGCCTTTCCTGAAGAGGGCGAAAGTGGGTCGAAACCCAGTCGGGCAGGGAAGGCGTGATCAATCCGCGTGAGAGCCCATTTCATCGTGGTTTAGCTGAACGTTGAAAGTCGTCTTCCCAAGGGGGAGGCACGTGTTGGGGGTATTTTGGGGAATGTCGAGGAGGGGGACGAGGATCATGTCCGGGGAAAAATACGGTTCCTCCACATCTTTGTCGAGCAGGAGAGATGATATATCATCTTAGTGTCCCTTCCCCTTGTCTGAAGCGAACTTGGCTCCGTCCGGTCCAGAAGTTGCCACGGCTTTTTTCGCGCCACGCGCAGACGACGCGTAAAACCCCCTGAATGGGGCTGGTTTGGGGCAAGAAGAGGTTTATAGATTCTTTTTGCTTTTTGGTGGACAAGTGTTAGCCATGGGCATTCCAGCTTTGATCCCCCGTCGCTGCTTGGATGCGATTCGTATCCTCCCCCCTCGGGGGGTCGCTGTTCCCTCGTCTTGTCTTTGAGGGAAAGGCCCATGTCGTACCAGCAAAAACAAGGTGCAATCCCCCTAGCCAACACCCTTTTGGGCAACTCTTGCAGGGGGGATCCAACCAGGTCCTTTAAATTTGCTGAGCGGAAAACCCCGGGGTGCTGCTGAAGGATAGCCATCCGTCGAGGCCAGCACCGAGAGGAGAAGGGGTTTTTCGAGGCCGTGGAGACCGCCGGTTCATCTTTTTCCAGAACCCTGGAAGGGGACTTTTTTTCTGACCCGCGGGTGGCCCTTTGGGCGTCAAAGAGGGCAAAGGGAACGGGAGAGCTCATATTGGAGATGATGGGCGAAGGTAGGTTCGGTGGGGGGCAAAAACGCCGGTGGTCTGAGGATCCGTGACAACACCGCTTTCCCTCCGATTGAAACTTTTTGGGTTTCTTGCCCCGCGTTTTGAATGTATTGGAGGCTGACGATGCAGGACCTCCCATGGGCTTTGCGCGCAGTTGATCCCTTCCTTTTCGTATCAAAGAGCTTTTCCCTTTCCATCTCCTCGATTCTTGTCAGGCGTCCACCCCATTTATCTGGAAAAACCCACCTTCGGGAAAGGACGGTGTGAGTTGGCTTTCTCGCGAGTGAAGGGGTTATTTCGGGAAGAAGACCCGAACCTCTTTGGTCATCTCGTGGGTCTTCTTCGTGACCGCGGGCTGTCCTTTTTGGGTTTGATGCCGTAGCAAAACTTCCAAAGATTTGGCCCTTTTATTGCCAAAAGTTCGTCTTGGGTCAAGAAAATTGGTCCTCGTCGAGGGATTTTCGTGTCCCTACAAAACCCACCGTCACCTTTCAGAGTCCCGGGTTTACCTGTTTTCCCAACATGGTGCAGCCAAGGACGTGAAGGTACCAAAGACTTCGGACGACCCAGTGTTTCTCCAAGTACGTCCCCTCTTTTATTCTTTAGGCGGAGGGCCCGCACATGGCACGTAAACCGGGGCGAACCCGGGGGTAGGAGCTTCGATTCATGGCGAAGAAGAAAGGTCCGAACTCCCCCACGTCTTTTGGTGCAGCGCCCAGTCTCCTGTCCGCAAGCCCTGGTGTAGTTCAAAACAGGGGACCATCTTTACGTAGTCATGGAGAACTTGCTCAAGGGACTTGTCTGATCCCGCTGACCTCAGGATCTGCAGTTGGGTGCAAGGATCTCGAGGGCTTTCTTGAAGGAATCCAGTTTTCCCTCCTCTGCCAACTCCCGGACGGGGGAATCTTCGGGTTCCATTGCCCGGGAAAAGAATTGGAGCTAGGAGTGATTGTGAGGTTATTGTGCCTCAATTCCGCGGTTTACGTGGTTCCCCCCAAAAAAATTTGGGACTGTGGGGGGGTCCCCTACACCCCCGATGGGGCACCTCGTCGAAAACCCTCCCCTCCCGGAAAACACCCATGCACCGCAGCATGGGGTATGACGACGTGTAGGTGCCCAAGGCGGACGATCCGTTTTCTTTTTCAAATTCAATTGATCTCCAGGAGCTTTGAGAAGAGCGCCATGTCGGCCCAAAACAACAAACACCCGGGGCCCCTCGCCGTTTACGTTTTTGAATTTTCTCCATTTTTGTCATATGGTGAATTTGACGAGACTCTGGCGTGGAGAGTCGAGAATGGGCAAGGTGCGATTGTCGTCGGTGGGACAGGCGGAACACCTCGAGTGGCTGTTTAAGGCGACCAGCTGGGCATGCTCCGCGGGAGGTCTTTTAGGGGGAGCAGGTCAGGGAAGGGGCTTTCAGGGTTTAAGTAATTTCTAAAATTATAGCCAAAAGAAATTTTTTCATTTATTTGGAAATTTCATTAGTATGTCATAAAAAACGACATGAGGGGGCAGTCAGAAAAGTTACCCTTTTTATTAAACAGACGTAGTGCCTTTTTGAGAAAAAAATACAGCCAGAAACATTTCATGACTTTTTTATTGAAATTAAGGGCCAAAAAATTTTTCCCTTTTTTATTTTTTTTCCCTTTTTTTTTTCCACTATCTCTAATTTTCCTTATAGTTTAAAGGGACAGATACAACCACGGAGTACTTTAAAACATTTTATGCACTCTTTAAAAAGCTTCAATTTGAGCCAAAACGGGTTCCACGACGTCTGGTTCTCATTCTGCAATTTGAATTGCCAATTTTATTCCAAATTGCCAAAAAATTTCAAATTGCCCCCCCCCCCGAAAACCTTTTCCGCTAAAAGATACCCAACTACGATTTTTTGGATTCAGCGGGCCCCAAAATGCTTAGGGAAAGACCCCCAAAAATCTTCCTTCCCTAATGTGAAGCGAATCGCCCAAGTACCCACTATACTCCCTTAGCTGCCAGACTTACCAAAGGGATGTAAATGAATGCTCCTCAGCATAGGAGGTCTTAGACGTAATGGAGGAGGCGCATTGTACAGGCTGGTTTTCGGCCCTTTTTTGTTTTTGAGACGCACACTTCGCAGAGCGCCCCAAAGGGTTTTTGGTTTTGGGGGCTCGGTGGCAACTCGAACGAGTCGCGAGTCGCGACAGGCGTTTGAGAGAGAGTTTTGAGCGGCTCGCACCACTCAAACTCTTCCTCTCAAACCACCCTGAGCACGGTGGGATCGGTACAAAAAGCAGTCATCCTGTCTGCCATCACTTGTCAATACAATAAACAACGGATTATAACATTTTGTATGTTCCATGACAAATATTAAACTTTATTATTACAGTCATTATCATCTTTACCTTTTTTTTATTGTCACTATACCTTTATCATCATTCTTATAATAGTATAGCTTCCACTCTTCAGCTTTTATTTCTTATCGTTTTAATATGTATATTTTCACCTCAACGCTGCATAATAAACGGGGGTAATTATTATTTGTTATTATAATAAGACACACACACACAGGGCACAACGTGGTACATAGCACATATAGGTATTCCGTAGTTGTAGTGGTAAAACGCTCGGTTCACAGCCGGGAAGTCCCAGGTTCGATCCCTGGGCGGGGGCGGGGGATAGATGGGCTGTTTCCTTAAAACCCGGGCCCCTGTTCCACCCAGCAGTGAATGGTACCGGGTGTTAGCCGGAGGTTTGTGACCCGCTTCCCGGGGTTATGGTTTCGGCCAACACTAAGGACTAAGGAATGAATGACAAAAAAGTAGCAATGGGCGACGGGGCCATACGAGTATAACTCAGGCCCTGTAAAATACAACTAGATGAATACACGGGACCGGGACCACTTAAGCGGAGGTGCTTCTTGGCAGCATTTCAACTTTGCTAAGTTTGGGGGGACTTAGGGCAGTACTACTCTGATTTCCTTGGAATGATTTTTGCTTCCGTGTCAGAGACCCATCTCTTTGTGCAGAGCGCATTACTGAGATCGTTGTCTCTGGCATGGAGGCAAAACATTCCCCACACTTTCTAATCCTAATCCCCTCAATCCTGGTTTTATCTCTGCATGTTCCCGTGCTGTCCAAGATAAAATTGACCGGCCCACAGACGGTACCCTCCCAACAATCCATCTCCTGAAACTCATGCCCTATATATTTCTGCCCGTATATCATCTCATGCCAAAATTTTTTTCTTCAATTACCAAAACAATTTTACTTCTTTTCTTCCCCTCCATGTTTTCACCCAGAGGCTCATGCTGTCAAAATTTATTTCTAAAGCTGACTCTTTTGCTCAAACTTTGCTAAAATTCAACTCGGGTTGTGAACCGCCCTTTCCTTTTCTCATCCCCCTCTGTTTTATATTAGCCTTTTATTTAGACCCTTCTAAAGAATTTTCCTTTTGGGCCTTTTTCTTGGGGCCTTAACCCAATATGGTTTCTGTGTTTTGCACCCTGATGGTCAAATTTGTCCGTCTGTTCTATCATTCTACCTTTCCTTTTTGCGGGAAAGTTTTGCTCCTTCAATCCTATCCTAAAAGTGGTGACCGTTTTAAAATTAAAATACAATCCTATAGTTTTGACTTACTGCCTTTCTAAAGTTTTGAATACAGTATATATTTAATAAAAAGATTTTTAAGCAATATCTGCTCGAAATTTTGTTGATCGTCAGTATGGTTTCCATAAAGGGGGGGATTAATAGCAATCTTTTTGCTTTCCTACCTAATCCTGGGCATTTCCTTTAGGGGTTTCCCGTGAAAAATTTTGCTGTGCCCGTGAATTAGAAGCTTTTTTATAGAGTCTGGGACAAACTTTAAATTTCTAAAAAAACTTCATTTGGTTGCTTCCTCCTCTCTGCACTTTCATTATGTTTCCTTTTAAACGTTTTTTTTGCAGCTACTGTAACGGTCATTGTTTTCTCCTATGTCTATCAATAGTGGGTTTTCCCTTTAAAGGTTCTGTCCTATCCCCCACTCTCTCTCTATCATTTTATTCATTAAGATTTTCGAATTAACTCAATGCCCTATCCAGCCTATTTACGTTGATGATTATGTCCAGCTTTTTTTTAACGTCTTTCATTAGACGTTCAACTAAACAGAAACTACGTAAGTGATTCACGGGAGAGATGCCACGAACGCCTAACTTCTGATATTTCTAAATTTCTGATTGGGGGACATTGCAAACCCTAGTTTTGTTCAATCCTCAAAAACCAATTTTCTTCAACTACAATCGACATCACCTTACGACTGCTATCCCTCTTTCAACGCCCCTAACTGTCTCCCCATACAAAACATTCTAGCAACCCTTTACTAAAATTCTGAACGGGGAAATACACATCTACTCATGCTAAAACTACTTTAGAAGTTAGGGTCCTGTGGCTTTTCTGCGTCCATTTTTATCCCCCTTCCAGTTGCTCGTCTGTACGGGGGGCCTTATCCGCCCTTTGGAGTATGCCTCTCATTTTTTTGGGGGGGTCCACTCATACAGCTTCCTAACCTTTAGTGCCCGGTTTCATAGATTCGTTTTAATATGTTTTAAATTTCGAACAAAAGGTGTATGGGGTCAGGATGGAAAACCAAAAAGAAAATTTTCAAACGTTTTTTTTCCAAAAATAGGGAAACAGGCAGTCCTTTAAGGTACGCGTGGGGGACGCCTGTGTATACATGAAATTGGATTAAACCCGCAGACAGAAAAATGAAGCAAAACGGTAGAAAGTTTTTGGGGCAGAATTTTTTTTTTGAACCCAAAAAAAAATTTTTTTTTTTGACTTTTTTGCCCCTTTTTTTGGAAAGAAACCGAAACGTAACCCAAACCCCAAAAAAACAATGCAATTTTTTTTTTTTTTTTTTTTTTCAAATTTTTTATTGAATATCTCATTTTTTTTTTTTTTTTTTTTTTTTTTTGTTGGAAAACGGGGCAAAAAACACAGAAAAGTAAAATAAAAAAAAATTACTATAAATGGAATGCAAGGGGTTTTTCATTTTTTTTTTTTATTTACATCCATACTAAAGAGCTTTTTTTAAAAAGAAAAAAAATCTAAAGTTACAGGAAAAGGAATTAAAATCACGTGAGTTGGGTTACAATACTGGTGGGGGAGGCCTTTTAAAACGTCGGGATGGAGACCACATTGTACCTTTGGAACCTGCAAAGGCTCCTCTCTTGCAGTGATTGAAAAATTTTTTCCTGTGGGGGTTTCTTGATAAAACCGGGGGTTTGCTTTTTGTCCTCTGCGTCCTTTCAGTCTGTCCATGTGCTGGGAAGAGGGACAGCAAGGCGTGGACAAAGCTTGGTTTGGTCCCATGGACATTACGTCATTTCCACACACGACCCAAAGAAATTCAGGAGGGCTTTGTCATGCTCCTTTGACGCCATCACCTTTCCCACCTTAGTACAAACCCAGGCCTGGACAATAGTGACATTAAAAAACTGTTGGCATCGCCCAGTACCACTTTCGATTGCGGTTGTGATGTGATTGCGTAGCACAACCCCATGTTGTCCACCATTTTGGATAATCCATTTTCCACAAAAGATTTACCTGTGTCCACTATTTTGCAAAAAACACATTTTCCACAAACGATTTACCTACTCTTGTTGTCGGTCTAGGACAGTGGTTTCTTAACCGGGGGTGCGAGGCCTGTTTCCTAGGGGGTGCGAGGATGCCTATGAAAAATTAAAGCAAGAATATTTTAATATATGCGTTATTTTTTTTTTTTTTTAAACTTTTTATAATAATTATTATTATTTTTGCTATAGCAGTTTTCTTAGCTAGAGATAACCTAAAATGGCCTCAACAACAATAATTTATTCGAACTGTGGAAATGACTGGCAACACAAACTACCTTGGACGTGTACGAGACAGGTTATTCAGCAGCCTTACGTCAGCCGCTCAGGGCTCTGCCACATCTCTCACATCCCCACCAAGGGATGGCAAAGCTGGTACTAAACGTACTAGATTTTTTTACTCTCCTAACGTACTAGATTGATACTTTTGGGTGCGCCAAGTACATTTTTGGTACGACTTTCAGGAAAAGCTGAATGTATGGTATTAAAATTGTGAAATTATATTGGACTTTAAAGCCAAAGGAGCTAGGTTTGATCAGGCTGGGACATTGCCGACATACGGATTTTCGCCAACAGAGAAACTTTAATGCGTGCGTTCTTATCAAGTTGCAATACCAATTGCTAAGTCAAAAAAAAACCCCATACAATTGGTGAGGAATTGATCAAGCCATGTGCCCTTGAAATGGCGAAGAATTTTCTCGGCAAGGAAGCTGAGAAGAAACTGCAACAAGTGTCTTTATCGAATGATTGATCCATAACCGAACATCGACATGATTTAGGAATTATCTTGGAACAAGTTGTAGCTGACATCAAGGGTAGTCCAGTTAAAAATTAGCCTACAAGTGGATGAATCAACAGATGTCTCAAACTGTTCTCAGCTAATGGCCCGTAGGGTTTGGTACGTGTAGGAGAAAAAGTGGAAGAAATTTTCTCTTCTGTCAGTCCCTGAAGACAACAAACGCAATCTGCAGATGTGTTTAATGAAATACAAGAATTCTTTACAAAGAACGAACTTCACCTTGACCCGTATTGGTTCGATATGTACGATGGTGCGCCAGCCATGCTGGGCAGTCGTTCTGGGTTTGCTGCATTGATGGAAAAGAAATTCCTAACCTGAAAATCACTCACTGCTGTCTTCATCGTCACGCTCCTTGCAGCAAAAACATTGGCCTCAGACCTGAA
>JACEEZ010024810.1:65000-75000 GCA_016584305.1 Chionoecetes opilio | reverse complement strand
CTATAGATCATAATCCAAGAATATTATCAACCTATGAGGTTCATCACCAAGATCTATTACACACCTACATAGATCATCAACCAAAGATAATTATACCAAACCTAGAGACATCAACCAAGATATATATACACCCCTATAGACATCAACCAAGATATATTACCACCCTATAGAATCAGCAACCACGATATATACCACCTATAGATAATTAACCAAGATATATTTACCACCCCCTATAGATCATCAACCCACCAGCTATATTACCACTCACTGTAGATCATAACCAAGATAATTACCAAAACACCCCCCATAGATCAATCAAACCAAGATATATACGCAACCTATTATAGATGCATCAACCAAGAATATAGTAACCACCCCCATATAGATCATCAAACCAAGATATATTACCACCCCCCCCAGTTAGATCATCAACCAAGTATGATAGATTACCACCCTATAATCATCACACAAGAATATATAACACACCCTAATAGATCATCAACCAAGAATTATTCACCACCCCTATAGATCATCACCCCACGATATATACCCCCCCTATAGATCATCAACCAAGATATATTACCACCCCATAGATCAATCAACCAAGATATATTACCCCCCTATAGATCACAACCAAGATATATTACCACCCACTACGATATCAAACTCAAGATATAATTAATTATATGCAATAATATTATAAAAGTTCAATAAGTACAGCCAATAAGTCAATAGACAGTAAGACAATACATTGAAATCTGTGTTAATTATTTTAATTTTTTTGCATCATCCTAAGACAAACTGGTTTTTTTTTTCATCCATTCTAAGAACGTCCATTAACTTTTAGTGTGTGTGTTTTTTTTTTTTGTTTTGCATCCATTCCTAATCAAAGAAAGACATAACATTTTTTTTCCATACATCCTAAGCACATAATTTGATCTTATTTTTTTTATTTTAGTTTTTTTTTTTTTTTTTTGCATCCATTCCTAAGACAATGAATACATCGAAATCTTTTTTGTTTCTTTTTTTTTTCTTCTATTATTCCTAGGGCATGATTGTTTTATTTTCATCCATTTCTAACATAGCGACAATACATTTTTTTGTTTTTTTTGGCATCCATTCTTTAAGCTATGGACAGATAGCATTTGAAACTATTTGTTTGTATGTTTTTTGTTTTTTTGTCATCCCTTCCATATCAGTGGCATTGTTTGTTCATGCCCACATTGCCCTATGTATCTCCTTCAATACTCTACATCCTGACTGCTTGTTAATCTGATCTATCTTCCACGGCATTTTATTTATCTGGCTTCCCAAACATACTCCTCTGTCTTCCGTCCTTATTCTGTGTTGTTTTTATATTTTCTTTCTCTCAAATTTTCGGTTTTCTAGGGCGCCCAAAGTTTCTTGGAGCGACTAAGTTATCCTATTTGATACTTAGACTTTGGCCATTGCCTGGTTTTTCATCTCCCTCGTGTTTTTCTTTTCAATCCACTTCTTCGCCATATTTTGTAGTTATGTTAGTTGAAACATCCTTCTCGGTTTTTCTACACACTGCCACGCTTCTGTTCTTTTCTTGAATCACTGCACTATCACATTCTTCATCGGCCTCATATTCAATGGACTCGAATACATTGTAGTTTCTGACCTCACCTTATCGTCATCGTTCCAATGTTTATGTTTTCTTACTCCTCGTGTCCATTCGTCATCATCCTCGATTTGTGGTTTTCTTGGCCACTTACATCTATCAGTTCCTTCGGAGTTATTTTGTTGTTCTCTCACGCACCTTCCTTGCTTCTTGATTGTGCGTTTTCTCAGCTTTTGCGTTAAGCACTGAAGGTCTTGATTAAAGCCCTTGGAGTTTGTTAGTACCAGAGCGACGTATTTCCCTCTAAAAAAAAGTTTCAAGTCTCAGCAGCCTGTAACCGCGGGATTTGACGAGCTGAGATGCCTGACGAAATCTGTCCAAGATGGCGTTGGTGGACGGAGAGTTTTCCAAGGTCTGTCTTGAAGGGCAGGCAGGGGGGGTACGATACCGCACCCGTGAAGTTCTGTTGAGTTTGTTCCTTGACGGCCAGTACTGCGAATTGGAGATTCACGGAATAATATTTGTTAGGCTTAGCGGCTCACACATTGGCCTCCTCTCTTCGCCTGCCCTTTCGCTCCTGCCTCTCTCCCTCAACATCTATTCTTCATCATTATAAGTAGTTTTCTTGTCCAACCAATCCAATCAGAGTTGTCGTGGTCTTATCGTCACTCGAGTTCGTACCAGTCAAGCTCCGTCAAGTTTTTTCATAAGTTTTCCAAGGACTCACAGTTGTCCATCAACTGTGTGTCACACAGCCTTATTTTGGAGGATCTCTGCTGCCACCACCATGTCGCTCTGCACCCACTCGACTCTCTATTACTGCGTGCTGGATGTCGTACACTTTCAGGATGATGGGCGTTCAGGGCAGAACTCTGAGACAAAAAATTGCATTCTATTTTTTCCTTTTAAAACCTTGTTCTTGTGTTTGACATTCTCTTACAATTGTTGACGGAACTGACGAAGGTCAGATGACTTCGTATTACGCGACAGCGACTCAGCTGCAGCATTTTCTCTTCTTTGTGCGGGGAGGTGCATCAAGCCCCACATCGATCCATAGGGTACGCAAGGGGAAAGACTATAAGCTCGTGTTCTGGTCAATTTCTCTTTCAAAGATTGTGTTACTGCTACAGGAATTGATCTGTCGATCAACCCTCTTGTAAGCTCCCATTGCCGGACAGACAAATACTTTTGCTTTTTCTTCTCACTTTCATGCCTTCCTAGTGATGTGTGTTCAGAACTCCTCGCCCCTTCCCCAGGGCCACGTTTTTCCTTCAGCTCGCAATATAACTTGTCATCCGTCGTCAATGAATTGAAAGAGGCTTTCCACGTAGCCTTGAAAGCTTTTGGCAAAACAAACAAAAAAAAAATATTTGCTGAACTGCTGACCCAGGGGGAAAAGCTGCTCACTGTCCTTGCCTTAGGGCCACGTCTCCATGACAACAGAGCGAGGTTTTCTATCCTGGTAGCAGTGCGATCCTCTCCCTTTGTCCCTCTGATCTTGGGTGAACACTCGGTCGTACAGGGATTCACGCGCGCAAGGGCCAACCATCCAAGAAATTCACGATCTTGACCGTGAATTGGCGTTTTTTACGCAGCCTCTCGACACGCCGCTGGGGTTCAAAAAGATTCTCACAAGAACACTTGACACTCTCGCGATACACTGTCAAGATTAGAAACTCCTATGTTCTAATCTTAGAGAAGTGGTTCAGGTAGGCTGTCTGCACGCCTCCAGAGACTTCCACATGTGCTTGTCGTCCGTTCGCCAGAGCCCTGGCGCCGCACTCAGCATTCTTATATGTATCACAGGCAAAGTTCCCGAGCCAACGATTCATCACGTACTAGTAAGAAATGTCTTCCGGTGACGTCACTTCTATGTCCATTTCATATTGGAATGTGTCTCGACTTCTCTTGCCCCGAGACCCGGGAACGGAACTCACCGATCGGGTGCAACCCAAGCAGGCAGCCTTGCGCGCGTATAGCTGTGTATTTTTTATCCCTTGCTTGGGGCCGCAGCCACCACAATCCATTCATCCATAGGAAGCGGACCTATGATATTATGTAGTATATTGCCCAGCATTGCGCATGTTCCTCCTCCGCTCTTCGATTGCATATGTCGCTGAATTCCGCAACAAGTCTTTCACCACACGCTACTGAGTTGATCCACCTCTCATGTCTCAATTCTACTTCTCAGCGAGTCAACTGTCTTTGTGTTCCCGCTTCTAGCGAGAGGATTAATAGATACAACGCACAAGTCGGACACGCTTTCATCACTATCGTATCAATCGTCACTCGGCACACAGATCCTCACTACTCTATACTCCTGAAGTACTGCTCTCCTTCCTGTCCATCACATTCCACGGTCCCATGCTAGCAACCTGACTCCAGTCTGTCGTGGATACAGCAGTGCTGGCCCACGGAGCCACTGACAACTGTCTCTTTTCGCAGCAGGAGAACAACGTCCTTAATCCGTCCTCGTCGCGTTGGCACGAGGTGGCTAGATCTACTTCCTCCTCGTCGTCGGAGTACTCAAGACCATCGTAGGATTTGCTTCGGGGGAATGTAATAGCTCCTATGTGTCGTTGCTCCTAGTTGCACTGGAAGTCAATGTTCGGCCTCCTGCATTTCCAGAGGCGCTGTCTTGGAAGGCGTCGGGGTGGTGGCTCTGCGCTCTGTTCACGCGCCGCGTGCGCCTTGCCCTTCTCGCTCTCCCTCTCAGGATATTAGCACCGTCTTGACTGCGCCTGGTAGATCGCCTCCACCGCGCGCTCAGCCAAACCTCGCGCCTCAGCGTGTCGCGGGACAACGGCGCGCTAAAGAACTGCTTCACATCTCCTTCTCCTCTGTCCTCCTCCTCCATTCTTATTGCTTTCATCTCTGTCCTTCTCGGCTTTGTCAGCCTTATCGCATTCGTCTTCGCAAGTCCCATCCGCTTCTTCAGATCCTTCGCCGTCACAGGAACTCTCGCTATCACGACCTCATCATCAGAATCTCGATGGCAGCTCGAGTGATCGTCGCTCGTTCCATGTCGGTATTCGTCTCACTTCGTCCTTGCTTGTTTTCAAACATTTCCTTATCCTTGACCGTCGTGTAAGAGTGACCAGCTTGTCCAGCCCCTCTTGAAGATAGGTGAATGATGCCCTGCATGGCGTAGTGTGCCGGGCCTTACGCATTCGACCGCCTCCTGTGCCATTTCGCGCCTGCCCTGCACACGGAAGTACGTGCGGTCGCAGGAAAACCCTGATGATGTGGCGTCACGTGCCTGCCACCATTGCGCGTTGGGGGCAAGAGCCAGCGCGCCAAAAGCCTCATCCTGGTGCCGTGTATGCAGCTCGTTCAGGCGGGTTGATGGCACAACACACTTTTCGAGCAGGAATTCTGCAGCGTGGTGTAATCGGCCTACTCTAGCACAAAAGTTGACTGACGGCGAGGATCAGGTTTGGCCAAGCCTTGGTAGTCGTCACGGTCAGAGGAGGCCTGCGCGCCCTCCATGACGGCGCTCCAGAGCCTGCTGCATCAAAGCAGCAGTATTTCTGCAGATTCCTCCACGCGATCAATCTTGAAAGCTTCCTGCTGTTCTTCATCCTCGTCTCCTCAGAGTCGCAGTTCCCTGCCTGCGGTTCATCCTCCTTCAGGGGTCTTGAGTAGAGGTCGGGCTCCTCCGCGGCCTCTGTCACCTCCTCGCCACGGGCGGGAGTCTTGGTCCTCGGAGGGGAAGTCCCAACAGCAGGCTCGCCCCGTCTGGTTCCACTTTCTTCTGATGGCGATTCTTCTTAATTTGAGATTTTACACTCCTACGTGGGCAGCCAGACGTCTTTCCTTAGCTCGCTGCGGCTCGCATCTGCCGGACATGAGCGCCGCGATTGCCTTCGGAAGACATTCATGCGATGCTGAGGCCATTGTGTGAGACTCTTCAATAATATCAGTGCAATCCATTAGAGCGTCGTCATCTCCTGACTTCTTGAATACACCAAGAAACCTGTACAACACCAGGTCGCAATATAAGGATCTTTTTTTGCTAAAAAAGAAAGAGCTTGGAGGTTAGCGGCGGTGGGTTCCACGAGATGAAGCTTGGTTGGTGACGGAAGCGAGGTGAGCATGGAGGTTGTAGAAGAAATAGAACTTTGGTGCCGGCAGGGAGAGGCGCAAATTCCCTTATATATCCATTCAAAATGAACCTTACGCGTGTGTACAGATTCTGTTTTTTTTCCAATCCCGTACGCCTGTGATTTAACTACACTACGGGGTGTGGGCGGAGACCTTTCGATCTTAGCGGCTATAGGGTACACAGCACACATAACACACACACACACACACACATAAATACCCACACAAACCACCACACACACTACACACACACCACACACACACACACACACAGCACACACACACAACACACACGTACTGTGGTGGTACTCCGTAGCTGTAGTGGTTCAGCAACCGCTCGGTTTCAACAACGAGAAGTCCCGGTTCGATCCCCTGGCGGACAGCGGGAAAACATATGGGCTGTTTCCTTAAAACCCGAGCCCCTGTCCACCCAGCAGTAAATGGGTACCGGGTGTCAGCCGGGGGTTTGTGACCTGCTCTCCGGGGTGGTGGCTTCGGCCAAAACTAAGCACTAAGGATGAATGATAAAAAAAAATTGATATGGAGACGGGGCCATACGAGCGTCGCTCTGGCCCTGTAAAATACAACTAGATGAATACAACTAGATGAATACACACATGCATACATACATACATACACTCCACATACTGGGCGCTATAACTTGGATCTCGGGCTTATCCTCTCACCTAGAGCTGCGGATCTTCTCAGTCCTATTTTCACTGTTTTTAACAAGTGTAATGCCGTGCTGCTGGGCTATCAGATGTAACAGTAGGTCTGAGAAGGGATTCAAATTGTACATATTTCCTGCAAGCCTTGAAAAAAGGAGTTTATGGATAAACAAAGTCAGTCGTTTGGGGTGGACAACTTCCCGTTCATATTTTTTGTGTCAGTTATGTTATATTGTTGTGTTGTCAGACACTAGAACATAAGAACATACGGAAGCTGCAAAAGACTGGTATAGAGACCGCCACGTGGTAGTTCCTGTTATACATAGACACCTACCCACATCCACTTGTCATGCCTTCCATATATTTTTCTAGTCTTCTTTTAATCTCCCTATCGTCTCTGTCCTAACTACCCGATAAAGGATTCTATTCCAGGTGTACAAGGTGTTAAAGTTCACTCCTATTTGCCATGTACGTTAGTATGAAATAATAAGATAGACGAGGATTAAGGATGAATCCATGGCGCTTTTTAGTAAAGTTAGGCCAGAAACTACGTTAGGATATTTCATTCGCTATTATAGTTTATTGCTTCTATAAAGCTGATGATAGTGATGTATCTTTAATATTCCAGACACAAAGTTAATATACATTACCGAAATACAATACAGGCTGAATCTAAGATACAAAATTAAAACAGACAAACTTTAAATCTGCAGTCTTATTGCTATATAAACAAGTATAGTTACCATTGAACAGATTGTGAGATCCTAATGGCTAGGTTATCCATAAGGATTAAAGTATAATATACTACACCAATGTTTCACAATTTTTCATTGAAAACATTCATCACTAAACCCAATTTTTGCAATTACACTATTTTTCAGTTATTCTTAGTCTATCTATAAACCTGTACACAAGGTTCCTTATCACAGCCTGACAGCTTCTAACATTACAGTAAGCAAATATCTTACTTGTACTGCAGCAGCCAGGTCATCTAATACAAACACCTGAACACATTGTTGTGTGCAATGTACAAATTCTTCACAGCAGCATTACTATTGCTGCACCCTAGGTGGCGAGTGTTTATGGCTGTACAGTTAAGTTTTAAACAATGCCATTTTGGCATCAGCTGTGCACATATGAAATTTACGTATCAATGTATGAAACATGTGTATATATCTGCCTAATCTGTCTAAATATAGGAATGTAAGTATGAGGAAGTACCACGTGTAAGTCTCCCGGCCTCTTGTAGCGTCCTTATGTTCTTATAATCAAGGTGGTCACGCATATCACTGCTTATCAGTGTCCAAGGCATTTGTAAGAGTTAATCACTGCAAGGTTTGCATCATCTAGGACAGTATTTCCCAACCTGGGGGAAATTTCCCCCTGGGGGGAAATTTCAGGATTCTAAGGGAGAAATTTATCCTGAGGGACATCTAAATTACTAGCATTTAGTCGACAGAAGAAATAAGATGTTTTAGAATGCGGCTGTTGACTTTTCTTCAAGTATATATCGATATAGAGGATATGGTCTATAGACTTGTCTTATTAAGCAAGAACATTTTGTGTTTTGGTTACTTTTTTCTTTGTCCACAAGAAGGGGGAAATCCAGATGGCTGAACTGGTTGAAGGGGGAAACAACAGAAAAAAGGTTGGGAACCACTGTTCTATACCGTCACTCCCTCACTCGTAACACAACTCACAGTGTCGAGCATCTATAACACATCACAGATTCTCAGAGACGAACATTTTCTCTCTACACATATACAACTTGAAGCAACTTTGCAGCGTTCCTTCCTTTCTGTAAACCTTTCATGGTAAACTTTAGTCGTGGGAGTTTGCACGTCATCTGCATGAAAAGCTGTGTCAATAGACTTCCCGGGGCGTGACCTGCAGGACAAACACGTGAAGGCTGGAGACGCGACACGGGAACTACATTTAGCCTGCCTTCACCTTCTCCTACACTCTTCGATTCAAGCTGGAAAAGCGTAATTTAAAAAAGAAATAGGGAAAAACTGGTTCAGAAATAGGGTGGTAAATTATTGGAATGGACTCAGTACATTCTAACTAACAGGTAGTTAGTGCGGAGTCATTAGGGAGCTTTAAAGGGAGGCTAGATAAATTCATGGATGGGGATGAAAGGTGGATGTAGGGAGTGTTAAGTAACAGGAACTACCTCGTGTAGGTCTCACGGCCTCTTGTAGCTTCCTTATGTTCTTATGTTCTTACACTAACTCTTGTGGCTGTTCATAAAGGCAGCTGCTTTCTCACTATCTAATTCCTTCATTTTTATCATGGAATACCACTTGTGATACCTTCATTCGGTATGTTTTTTCTTGTGATTGACTATTTTTTTTTATATTACTGCAGAAGTACTTAAAATAGCAAGCCGGATCGCCCAGCAGCTTTTCAACCTTGTTCTGTATTTATGTGTTTCTGTATTCTATTATTCTTTAACCCCCTTCCCTTCTCTGTAATCTCCCCCCCCCCTTTTTTTTTTACCCTTCACGCCCAGAGCTTTCCTTGGCTATAGAAAATCGTCTGTTGTTAGCCATAAAATTACGAAAAGTAACTGAATATACCAAATTAGTTAGTGGACAAGGATACTAAACTGGTCATATCTATAAAATATTGCTTATAGTCACTAAAAATCGTCTAATGGTACACAAATTACAATGGAAATTACGTTCTGGGTCTCAAGGGGTAAATACTCTTATAAACTTGTAAGCTGCAGGGTCGAGTATACGTGAAGTGTCGATCGGTGGCACTTCTTTCTCCGTTCTCCTTGTGCTCTCTCTACCCACTGAGGAAGACTCGTAGGTGTGATGCTGCGTGTTCAGTATATGCAGCTGTAACAAAATATAACAAAATAATAGAAAACATAGAAAACAAAACAAATGGGGTGCCGTTAGGTAAATAGGTAAATAGGTAAGGTAGGTAAATAGGTAAGGTTGGGAGAGAGTTAAGGTTGGTAAATAGGTAAAGTAAGGTAGGTAAATAGATAAGGTAAGGTGGGTAAATATGTAAATAGGTAAGGTAAGGTTGGTAAATAGGTAGGTAGGTAAATAGGTAAGGTAGGTAAATAGGTAAGGTAAGGTAAGGTAAAATAAAGTAAGGTAGGTAAATAGGTAAGGTAAGGGTAATAGGTAAAGTAAATAGGTAAGGTAAGGTAAGGTAAATAAATAGGTAAGGTTAGGTAGGTAAATAGGTAAGGTAAGGTAGGTAAATAGGTAAGGTAAGGTGGGTAAATAGGTAAATAGGTAAGGTGAGGTAGGTAAACAGGTAAGGTTAGGTAGGTAAATAGCTTAGGTAAGGTAAGGTAGGTAAATAAATAGGTAGACAGGTCCAATTAGTGAGTTAAGAAGCTTACCTGTTTTGTAGAATAAATGATGGAACTTAGCACTTTATGATATGATAAATGATAGAAGTTAATGGAATAGTGTACGTACAGTGGCCGGGAAAGCCATTTAAGAGGCCAGTCAAAGTTTCCAATTAGTGTTATTGTGTTCATTGTTTGTCAAAAAATATGCAAATAATACTCACTTTACTGACACATAAATCTTTATCAAATTTTCTGATATATTTTCTTTATAGGGACTGGCAACTATGCGGGCTATTTTCTTCTTCTTCTTCTTCTTCTTCTTCT
>JACEEZ010024810.1:57500-60000 GCA_016584305.1 Chionoecetes opilio | reverse complement strand
ATCTTGTCATTACATTAGCGTAAGCCAGGTAAGTGACCCTTTACTTGCCCTTACCTGCCCTTACTGCCCTTACCTGCCCCTGTCCATCACCCTCTTAGCTTCCTCCAGTGCTAAGCTTGCCTCCTCATCCCCCTCACTCACTTTTTTTTTATCTCCCTCCATTGCTAAGAAAAAAATGAAGGTCTGAATGTGCAAACAAAATGTGCTTTACAAACGGTGGTTGTGATGGTTGTGATGAAATGGAGATAGGTGTAGCTGGGGTCAAGGAGCATCGTAGCATGATACGAGGACATCATAAGCGAACCAAATAGAGAGTGTGTTCAAAGGGAAAGAAACAAAACGAGGCAAGGGAAGAGCAGTAATAGTTATTGGAGGAGCAGGAAGTATAGGAGCCTGCAGACCCTGGTCACTTTCCGCTCGCCGCCCCGCTGCCCCTCCCGAGGACTTCAGTGTGCAGCCCTTCACTCCTCCACAGAAAGTCTGCAGGACTGTGTTCTGACGAGACCCTCACCAACCACCACCACCACCACCACCAGCAGGAGGAGGAGGAGGAGGACACCGAGGCGCGGCATCTCGTGTCACACAGAAAGAGCTGACCAGTGAAGCAGAAACAACTGTTTGACACACACGCGGCCAAGGCGGCGGCGGCGAGCCCCTCCCACACCTGCAGCAGGCGTGCCGGGCGTCGCAAGACCCTCGCCCCTCAGCAGGACTTGGGCGACAGTGTTTGTCAGTCCAGGGCTGAGGTCGCGGTGACGGTGTTGGTGTATGTGGCACCCAACAGGCGGGGGTACGTGGTGGGCCCCGGTGGCCCAGCAGCACCCCCGCGTCAGGGCTAGTGTGCCGCCATCCAGCGACTCCCGCACCGGCACCGTCGCCATCAGGGCACCGGCCAGCGTGGTGGCGGCCGTGCAGGGCTGCCTAGCGGCCCGTCTCCAGGCAGCCCGGCGGCAGCGGTGCCTCCCGAGGGCCAGCGCACAGGGGCACCGTCTGGTGGTCAAGACTGCTCAACACCTGCGCCTTGAGGCACCCCTCCGTGCCGTACTCGGGCACGGAGGGTGACAAGGTGAATATTTGCCGGATGTCTTCTATGCCTTCTATGTGTTGGCTGTTTTGATCAAGGCGAGAACATAATTATGCCTTCCATTAACCATTGAACCTTTCTCCTCCTCTTCCTCCTCTTCTTCCTTTTCATCTCTAGGGAAACTGACAGGATAAAAGGAGACTAATTACCCTACTTTTTCATTTTAACACACACACACACACACACACACACACACACACACACACACACACACACACACACACACACACACACACACACACATACAAAATAGGCCTTTCTGCTCAGGGATTCCCCCCACACGCTTACCGTCAAACTTGTAGGCCTATAGAAAGAGGTTCTGTAGGCTTTGTGAGGAGGACAGATGAGGTAGGAAAGGAGGGAAGAGGGGAGGAAGGAAGGAAAGAAGTGTGGTGAAATGCTACGCTTCGTTGACTAGAATTCTATCTTCGTTTATTTTCTCTTCTCTATTTTCTCTCTTCTCTTCTCTTTTTCCACCCCATCCCTCCCCTCCCTACCCCTCTTTTCCCCCTCTTTCCCCTCATTTCTTCCCTTCTTTCCCCTCATTTCTTCCCCTCTTTTCCCCTCCTTTCTTCCCCGCCACGGACTCGACATCCCCAACAAGTCTTTCCCAGAACCACATTTTTTTCACAAACAAAACTTTACCAACTTTGAGCCAGTGTGAGGGCGTGAGACAGCCCCCCTTCCCCCCCTCCTTCCCCTTCCCTTCCCCCTCTCCCGACCCCCCTCTCTCTCCCTTCCCCAATCCCCCTTCCCCACCACCGCCTCACAAACCTTCATTCACCACAGACTTAACAGGAAATCGCTGTTATATGTGTGTCAAATCTCTTCAATCCGATGCGGGTATATCCAATCAGAACTGAATTAACTTAATATTACTAGTTCTCCTCTCTCTCTCTCTCTCTCTCTCTCTCTCTCTCTCTCTCTCTCTCTCTCTCTCTCTCTCTCTCTCTCTCTCTCTCTCTCTCTCTCTCTCTCTCTCTCTCTCTCTCTCTCTCTCTCTCTCTCTCTCTCTCTTGCCTCTTCTCAACTCTCTATCTCTCTCTAGCTCTTACCCCACTTACCCTCACTCGCGCTCCTCTCTCCCTCTCTCTCCGCTCTCTATCGGCGTCTTCTGCAGCTCCTCTTCTCCTCGCTCTCCTCCCCGTCAGGCCCTAAGTGACCGTAAGGGATAATTCCGCCAGGAACCTCGCGCCCCGTAGGCACCCCGCACGCTGAACGGACGGCTTGAGAGCCCCT
Source organism: Chionoecetes opilio (assembly GCA_016584305.1). NCBI lineage: Eukaryota > Metazoa > Arthropoda > Malacostraca > Decapoda > Majidae > Chionoecetes > Chionoecetes opilio. The sequence goes on along the minus strand of JACEEZ010024810.1, from coordinate 57,677 downwards.
TCCGCCCCGCCGTACGGCACAGCATAAATAAGTCAAGGGCCGTGACGCTCTCCCTCTCGCATGGAAGGAGGAAACAAGAAGAAAAAAAAAAAATCTGCAACACAAAGCGAAGACGTCGGATTCAAAGACGAAAAAAATACAATTAAGACGAAAAGAAAAGAAACGAAAAAATGAGAT
>JACEEZ010024810.1:0-45000 GCA_016584305.1 Chionoecetes opilio | reverse complement strand
GCAAAGCCTTTTGGGACTTGAAAGGGCTCCTGGCTTAAGACCCAAAGGGCCAGGTGTTTGGAGACTTACTAAATGAAGCAGTAAAAGTCCCGTTCATGCGTGCGGGGAGGACATTGAGATCTTGGAAAATTTTACATACCTTGGTAGCGCAGTCCAAATGACGGCGGGCACGTCAAGAAGTCTTACGGGGGGATTGGCATAGCCCACGGTGCTATGGACTCGCTCAGCGGGAGTATTTTGGCGTTATCGGTACCCGTGCAGGAGTACAAAGATCCGGATCTTCAAGTCGCTTGTGATCCCTGTCTTATTTATGGTTGTGAGACATGGGCACTAAATAGTGACTTGAAGAGAAAGAATCTTTTTTGCTTTTTTTTTAAGAGCCTTTGGTAATAAGTGTCTTTGCAGAATCATGGGGTATCGCTGGGATGATTACGTGTCAAATCAGCGATTGCACCGTGAGACTGAATCGAGGCCTATTACCTGCATAGTCCCTCAACGCCAACTTCGGCTATATGGGCATGTGGCACGCTACCCTGAAACCGATCCTTCCCATCGGGTTGTATCTGTAAGAGACAATCCGGCGTGGAGGAGGCCAAGGGGGCGCCCACAAGGCTCGTGGCTGGGGCAAGTTGATTTTCTTTCGAGAGCTGCTTGGGTATGGGAAAGGAGGGCCTGCATGGAAACTCGCGCGTGGTGACCCCCGGGAGTGGCGTCGTGGGGTTTGGCGGCCGACGCGCCCCCCGGCGTTTGCCCCCATGATTGATTGATTTAGGGGTTTCGGTGTAACTTTTGCTGTTGCCTCGACATATCAAAAGCTTTTGATAGAGTCTTGCATAAACGTAAATTTCAAAACTATCCTCATTCGGTTACTATCTTTCTCTCTGCACCTGCAATTTAAAAAGTCTTTCAAACCGACCTATTACAGCTACGTAGACGTAATTGTGGTGTTCCTCAGGGTTCTGCCCTATCACCTTCCATGGTGATATCCATCCATGGTCCATCACCTCTTTCTATTAATTTACGATCTTTCAAGTCTAACTCAAAGCCCTATCCACTCCTACGCTGATTGTACCCTTCAGTTTTCCCAAAGTCGTTTATTAGACGTCCCAACACTGAACAGGAACTAAGTGATTCACGGGGAGATGCTACATAGCGTCTAACTCTTGACTTCTATAATTTCTGATTGGGGCCAAGCCTTGCTTGGGTTTAATTCCTCTGGAACCCAATTTCTTCACCTATCTACTCGACATAACCTTCCAAAAAACTATCCTCTCTCTTCCAATGACACTCAATTGTCTCCCTCTTCTACAATGAATATTCTTTGCATATCCTTAATTAAAAATCTGAACTGGAAATATCACATCTCATCTCTTGCTAAACAGGTTCTAAAAGTTAGGTGTTCGGTGGGGTATGCGCCCATTTGTTCCCCCCCGTTGCTTGCTCTTTATAGGGCCTTATCCACCCATGTTTGGGGGGGTCCACTCATACAGCTCTCCTAAAGCCCTGTTCACAATCTTCACGACTCTCAACGGCGACCAGTCCACGCCCCTGCTGAGTCATGCTGTGTCGGCGCCGGTCGTCATGTGGGTCGGCGTCATGCCCAGACCGTCCCCCGTCGGGTCGTGGGGAGTCGTGAAGCAGCGTGCGGGGGTCCCGACTGTATGGTGCATGCTCTATACACTCGGGCGGGGGCTGTGCCTCATAAATTTAACGGAAAAAGTCTGCTCCGTGCTGGGAAATTGTCGCCGAAGGGTCCAAGCCTGGCGCGTGTTTTCGCGACCGCCTCTAACCCGGTCTCTGGACTGGTTCAGTCCCGGGCGGACACTGTTTTCGCGAGTCGTTCTGCACCGTTCCAACCTGGTCTAGTCTGGGCCAACCCAGCGAGCAGGACCATTTGACCAGTGTGGGGAGAACTTGGCGCATGCGCACTACAGTCAGCGGGGAAGACGACCAGGAGCTTCTCGTGTCGCTGATAAGACATGAAACACCATGACGGCCGACCATAAGACTAAAGTAATTTCACGAAAATTACAATATCCGCAATTTGCTGAAATAACATCTTGGGAAATTAATGTACCGTCAACAACACTATAGTCGTCACTGCACTAATGTCACCAGGCGCCATATATTACGAATTTTAGCATCACTACAGACTTGTATGTGTCACTGAAGACAATACCGTAGATAACAGTAAAGTCGCCAGGACAACTTTTTGTTCTGTTTACAGACGTGTGGTGGCGTTAACACTTACATTTCTACATCCATGATTTCAGGAAAGCTAGAAGGGCTATCTGGAAGTCTGTGTCATTTTGTGTCTTCATCTGTGTCATAGTATGTCTATAAATGAACAAATTACAAAAATATCACCAGAGTAGCGACCAACAATAGGTCGCCAGTTAGTGTTTATTTACTGAATGTCCCCCCACGTCGTCGTCGCCCGAAAAAAAACGAATAGTGAAATTTGAAACCTTGCAGATACAAAGCATAAAACAACGCTGAAACAGGGTAGATTATACAGTCATGATATAAACTACTGTGTATCATCTTCAGTGGCACATTCAAATCAGCAGTGATGCTATAATTCGTAATATTTGGCGCCTGGCGACATTATTGCAGCTGGCGACTATACTGTTTCTACGGTAGTTATAGTGTTATGTAGATAATGTAAACTACGTACTGTGCACGTGATGTGATCTGTAGTGATGCTAAAACTCGTAATATATGCCCCCCTGCGACATTAGTGCAGTGGCGACTATAGATAGTGTTATTCAATCAATCAATCATTGGGGCATACGCCGGGGGGCGCGTCGCCTCGCCCACCCTACGACGCCACTCCCGGGGGTCACCACGCGCGAGTTCCCATGCAGGCTCCTTTCCCATACCAAGCAGCTCTCGACAAGAAACATCAACTTGCACCAGCCACGAGCCTTGTGGGCGCCCCCTTGGCCTCCTCCACGCCGGATTGTTTCTTACAGATACAACCCGATGGGAAGGATCGGTTTCAGGGTAGCGTGCCACATGCCCATATAGCCGAAGTTGGCGCTGACGGACTATGCAGGTAATAGGCCTCGATTCAGTCTCACGGTGCAATCGCTGATTTGACACGTAATCATCCCAGCGATACCCCATGATTCTCCAAAGACACTTATTACCAAAGCATTGATTCGTCTCTTCAAGTCACTATTTAGTGTCCATGTCTCACAACCATAGAGTAAGACAGGATCACAAGCGACTTGAAGATCCGGATCTTTGTCCTTCTGCACAGGTACCGACTACGTCAAATACTCCCGCTGAGCGAGTCCATAACACCGGGGCTATGCCAATCCGCCGTAAGACTTCTTGACGTGACCCGCCGTCATTATGGACTGCGCTACCAAGGTATGTAAAACTTTCCAAGATCTCAATGTCCTCGCCACACGCATGAACAGACTGTACTGCTTCATCTAGTAAGTCTCCAAACACCTGGACCTTGGTCTTAAGCCAGGAGACCTCAAGTCCCAAAGGCTTTGCCTCCTCGTGCAGCGCACCTCGAGAGCCATCACCAGGACCTCCAGCGACTCAGCAAAGATCACTGCATCATCGGCAAAAACAAGATCAGTGATCTGGTGTTGCCAACGATGCTCCACAATCACTTTGATCTACAACCTTGTCCAATACCCAGTCCATACAAGCGTTGAAAGTGATGGGGCAAGGACGCACCCTTGCCTCACTCCTGTATTCACAGGAAAGAAGCTGGACACACCTGCCCCACACTTCACAGCACTCTCAGTCCCAGAATACAGACCAGTTATCAAACCATAGTCCTTGCAGGAATCCCTCGAAGTCGCAGAAGATCCCAGAGTGACTCACGATGCACTGAGTCAAACGCCTTCTTGAGATCAACATAGGCTGCAAGCATCCCTGTCGAAACTCACGTCGGCGTTCCACCAGGACACGAAGCGCTAGGATACGGTCCGTTGTTGACTTACTAGGCGTGAACCCAGACTGCTGAGGTCTCTGATGCTTTACCAGATGACTGCGAATCCGTGTCAGTAATAGATGGGCAAGCACCTTGCCTGGTACGCTGAGCAGTGTAATACCGCGGTAATTGTTGCAGTCCTGACGGTCCCCTTTCCCTTTCCAGATAGGGACGACCAGCCCCCTTTTCCAGTCAGGAGGAATAGTACCTGATTGCCACACGGCAGTCAGGACAGCATGCAACCCGCGGATCATGGCCTCACCCCCAGCTTTGAGGAGCTCCGCACTGATATTACAAACACCAGCTGCCTTTCCACCCCTCAACTTTGTTACAGCCTCTCTGACTTCGTAAAGAGAGGGTGCGGTTTCGTCAACGGGAGATCGGCATCCACTGCCTGTAACCAGTGGTGTGAAGCTGCTCAGTTGGAGGGTCCACCGTGACGTGTTATTAACGGTACTAAATGAAATGAAATTTCATCATTCATTTTTTCATAGTCATCCTGCAACTTGAATTCCCATTGAGAAGTCAAGTAATTAAAACGCGCGCTTTTCAAAAATGTTTGCATTTTTGCCCGGAGGACCACCCACTCGATCCCCCAGCCAACAGGAACGACGAATGGGACGGGGCCAGTCTCGATGTATTTTCGCGAGCATCAGTCCAACCTGGAACGGTATAGACTGGGGGAGATGCTGAGAAGTGCCTTAGAGGTAAGGCGAAAAGAGCGCCCTACCAAAGCCGTCTCTATGTAGTCGAATCTAAGTGTAGCCGTCTCTATGTAGTCGTCAAAGCCGTCTCTTACATACAGACGGCTTTGGCTCTACCCGTCTTCAGGCGCTTTTGTAACGGCCCAGCTAAAGCACCGGCTCAAGCCTATGTACAGTCGATATTTCAGGCGCTTTTGCCCTGCCTTACACCTCCAAAGCCTAAGGCGTGGGCGTAGTCCGAGAATCCTACTAGGCAATCACGTTGCCTATCTGAGCGCTGCTTAGGCAGCTTCGACCAATCACAAGGCTTGAACACTTCTCTGGTGAAACAAGAATTTTTGTCCCTCCCTCCCTCACCAAGCACTTAATGCAAGGATGCACCGCTCGCCCCCGCCAAAAGCTGTTTTCATCACAAGTTTGACGTTCAACGCAGGTTTTGACCACTTATATATTTTTGCATTGGGACGTGCCATACACCATGATAATCGTTAAGGTGTGCTGATTCCGAGATTTTGAGTGAACATTTAATGCAAGCAAAATTACAGGAATAAGGAGGAGTTTGAATAAAAAAGGTGAAAAAAAAGTTTATACACGATTTCATTTTGCTCTCATTATCTAGTATAGGTATAGTTTACTGCAATTTTTATACATTCATGATATGCACTAATGTCTCGTGAAGATGATGGTATGTTCAGCTGTCCTAAATATCATCTGGTAGTATGATAATAACGTGTAATAGTACAACATTTTAGTGCGGGCGGAGCACCCGCTGCCCGCTGCCCGCCGCCCGCCCCCAACCACACACAACACACAACATTGCTAACGCCAGCATTTAACACCCTATAGTGCCACATTTAGTCTTCCACGATCGATTCATACACACCTTGCAACACTATTATTACGTAAACACCAATTGTTACGTTTGTAGCAACTGTAACAAGGCTGTACTTGCCTTCTAAACAGAAGATGAATGTCTGTCAAAGGCCAACAGCAGCTCACTAAGGCATGGTCACTTGGTCAGACCATGCCTTAGTTTCAGCGTCTTTAGCGGTGCCACTAAAGGCGGCATTCTCGGCTGAGCATAGCGGTGAGAGGGCGTTTTGCCTTACCACAGCGCCCTAGTGATAGGGCGCCCTAGCACGCTCTCAGCATCTGGCCCCTGGACTGGACCAGGGTGGTGAACGTCGCGAAAACGCGCTATTTTACTAGTCGGGGCCGTACTGCGACTAGTCGGGGCCGCGCTGCGACTGGAAACACGTGTTTATTTTTAGCGTGGAAAAGATCGATCTTTCCCACGCTTTCTGCCTTTCGACGGAGAGAGAGAGAAGAGAGAGAGAGAGAGAGAGAGAGAGAGAGAGAGAGAGAGAGAGAGAGAGAGAGAGAGAGAGAGAGAGAGAGAGAGAGAGAGAGAGAGAGAGAGAGAGAGAGAGAGAGAGAGAGAAGGAAAAGCGGAAATTTTTGAGATATTTACTGATATTATATTTATTATTATTGTCAACATTATCCAATGTGAATAGAGCAGCATCTTTAGTTCAGTATCTGTAGCGCTATACTGCTTCCGCAGTATCTTTAGTGCCTTGGCGATTGTTATCACCATGTCGTAGTTATTGTGTTCAATTAATAACATTAGAGGCACATAAGTCGCCTAACTACGGCAAACCGTCGGATGATAGTAGTAGTAGTAGTAGTAGTAGTAGTAGTAGTAGTAGTAGTAGTAGTAGTAATAGTAGTAGTATAATAGCAGTAATAGTAGTAGAAGTAGTAGTAGTAGAAGCAGCAACATAAACTTTTCCCCGGCTAATAAGTTCAGTGTGGTTTTTTTCCCGAGCAGACCTATTTATGTCCCGCAGATTACACACAATAGGTTCTCCCGTGGGGCTACTACATCACGCCCTTTGGCCTTCACCGGCAGAAACACCGCCAGCCCCATGAAAGAGGCTGACCCCCCCCATCTCCTCTCTCTCTCTCTCTCTCTCTCTCCTCTCTTCTCTCCTCTCTCTCCTCTCTCTCTCTCATCACCAATCACTACCAATCAACAATACAATCACATCCAGACAGACAGACGAATCGCTCCCTCGCCACACACACACACACACACACACACACACACACACACACACACACACACATCACTCTTTTAAAGCAATCACCAGGATGAAGTGTAATCTTCAAACTCTACAGAATTGATAGGAGTAGCCGCAACAGCCCTTCTTCCCTCCTCCTTCTCTCCCTCTTAATCTGAATCTGAATCTTTCCCTCCCTCCCTCCTTCCCTCCATCCCTTCCTTCCTCTCCTTCCTTCCTTCCTCGCCGCGCCGCGCCGACTACGGTGGGTGGAGGGGCTTGCCATATTCGGTGTCAATCGCAGCACGGCTGGGAACAGTCGCCGCACGACGGCAACCACGATTGCCGTCGTGCTGCGACTGTCGGCGCATGACGGCAACCCAATATTGGCGATTAAATTCGATTTAGTCCGCGACTGACCGCGACTATCGCGGACTAGTCACCGACTAGTCGCCTAACTACGGCGACCCGAGCCAACCACGCCGATTTTGGAGCTTTCTGCCCCCCAAAATCGGCTGCAGTCGGGACCGACTGGATGACTCAGCAAATCGTGACCGGTCACCGACGCGAGTCGTGGAGATGTGAACCTACCATTAAATATGGTATAGTCAAAAGCTTTTCATCTCATCAACTCCCCTCCTATGATTGACTATCTGCAATCTCTAAATCACCGCGGCAATGTTGCTTATCGTGCTGTCTTCTACCGTTATTTTCATGATCAATGTTCTTTTGAACTTGCTCACTGCATCCTTTTCTCCCCTACCGCGGTCTCGCTGCACAAGACTTTCTACTCATTTTTTCCCTATTATGTCCATCATCCTAATGCAAGAGTAAACCAGTATCCTCACTCGTTCATCCCTTTCACTGATAAACTCTGGAACTCTCTTCCTGTTTCTATTTTTCCACCTTCCGACGACGTTTTTTTTTCAAGAGAGGAGTGACAAGACACCCCCAAGAAATAAATTGGGCCACCCCCCTTTATATGTTCTCTTACTGTTTTCTTTATAGGGGCTGGCAACTAAGCGGTTTTTTTTTCACTTCTTATTTTATGTTGTCTTTGGCCAGTTCTTCGTGATGTATATAATTAAAATTGAAAAATACAATCTGGAGGAAGTCGCTGAGCCATCCCATTACCTCTCAGACCCGATTCTAGTACATGGCTGGGTTCAGGGAGTAGAGGGACTGGATTTCAAGTGGACGCATCCAGAAATGATGCCACGGGACTTGTTGTTAATACTTGTCAATAGCTCCCCAACTTTGGGGATGAGGATATAGAAGCTGAAGAGCTTTAGCCGCCAGTTCTTAGCCACGAAGATGAGCATTTTCATGAACTTGAAGATTATGATGATCAATAATTATTATTATTGTAGTGCTACCAAAGTGTTTAACTCTGTCCATCGATTAACCTATTTTGGCATCGGTTCTAGGTTTTTGACATATGAAAAAACCTTGAAACCTCAAAATAACAATTCCAATCAATTTGTCACCCCAAACACAGTTGGAATACATAAGTAACTCTTGTTTTTAGTCTTACTGGTTGAAAAATGGCGTTGTAATCAGTTTTTCACCCGTCCGCCAGCACCCATTTTAATATCTATTTACGGGTAGATACTAGTACTCTATATAGGTACTAGTACTCTATATAGGTACTAGTACTCTATATAGGTACTAGCAATCGCTTGCCTAACAAAACTTTTCTAAAAACTTAATTAGAAATCAAAATAACTAAAACAAATGGCGGCAGGTATAAAGAAGGGGGGAGGTGTAACTTTTGGGTTTCTGGCCCATGCAGTGGCGTATCTAGGGTGTGGCAGGCAGGGCACGTGCCCTGCCCGCCACTCAAGGGGGGCGCCAAATCTTCCTCTCTAAATCAAATTAATTACCAAAAAATAGCTTTGAATATGGCTTCAAAATGCTCATAGAAATAGTTCATATTTCGAAAATTTTGTTTTGTTAATCAAAAGGGGGCCTCCAAATCAAAATAGTTACCTCAATAGAGCTTTGAATGTGGCTTCAAAGAATTGTGTGATTTGTGATGCGTGCTTCTAGAATTGTTCATATTTCGAACATTTTCTTAAACAAAAGGGGGCGCCAAATCGAATTAATTATACCGATGTATATATAGCTTTGAATATGGCTTCAAACTGCTCCTAGAATTGCTCCAATTTAAAAAAAAAAAATCGGACCTCCCAGCTGCATAGACTCGCTGCGCATCCCCCCCCCCCCTCCACCAGGGGCGCCAATATGCCCTGGGCGCTACTTTCCCTAGATACGCCCTGGGCCCATGGACTAATAAACAAGATGGGGGAATGATGATGAAATCATTATGATGCTCTTTCATCACATTTCTATCGTTTGTGTGTGTGTGTGTGTATTCATCTAGTTGTATTTTACAGGGCCAGAGCAATGCTCGTGTGGCCCCGTCTCCATATTACATTTTTATTATTCATCCTTAATGCTTTGTGTTGGCCGAAGCCAGCACCCGGAGAGCAGGTCACAAACCCCGGCTAACACCCGGTACCCATTCACTGCTGGGTGGACAGGGGCTCGGGTTTTAAGGAAACAACCCATCTGTTTCCGCTCCGCCCGGGGATCGAACCCGGGACTTCTCGATTGTGAACCGAGCGTGCTTCCCCTACACCACGGAGTCCCCAACACCACGGAGTGTGTGTGTGTGTGTGTGTGTGTGTGTGTTTTCCATTCCTGTTACACTCGAGGAAAATATCAACACTAGTCTGGCTGGCATCGAGTTATCACAACGTCAGTGTCATGTTCTCTGAAAGCGTGGTCGTGGAGTGAGAGTGAGTAAAGGTCAGAGAGTCCATCATGGGATTGTATGTGGAGCGTGATGACGTACGGACCAAGGCCACACTTAAGGCCGGTTCCCATCAGCCCGCTTGTACGGCCGTCTTACAACAACACCGCTCAACAATGACGTCACCATCATCACCGCTTGAGTGGTATTTGTGGTAACTGGGCACAGTTGGCAACTCCGCTCGAGCGTACACCGCCGAGCGGGAGAGATGACTTGAATTTAACTTTGTACGGCGGCCGTACAGCGGTACGGCGGTGCGGTAGACTTTGCTGTGACGTCATTGTGACGTCTTTGTTGTTGTACGGCGGCCGTACAAGCGGGAAGGTGCGAACCGGGCTTTAGGCGGCCAACTTAATAATATTTTTGTTTGGCTCCACTCACTATTCCCGGTGCATTAATTATTGCTAATTAAGTATATAACGTTATGATGATGATTGTGTGATGTTGTGGTGGCAAGTGGGTGAAGTTGTGATGTTATGGTAAGTGTGATGTTATGATGTAAAGTGGGTGATGTTGTGATGTTATGGTAAGTGTGATGTTATGATGTAAAGTGGGTGATGTTGTGATGCTTAAGTGTGATGTTATGTCTTAACATCACACTTAAGCATCACATCATCACCCAATTTACATCATAACATCACACTTACCATAACATCACAACTTCATCCACTTGCCACCATAACATTGTTATTGAATTCAACACAATTGTGTTATATTTGTTAAGTGTGTGATGTTATGGTGATAAATAAGTGTGTAGGTATTGTATAATGTTAATTGTGCCCGATGATGCTATTGTACCGGGAAAGTGGTACATAACTTGAATATGATGAGTAGAGGCAGGGCAGGAACATGAGATGAGATGCTGGTGGCGGACGTGTTGGTAGCGTCGGTTTTTGGGAGCCGTGGCACGAGCGGTTTAGGCTCAGAGGAGTGGTGTGGTCAACACGTGTTCTGAGGTCTGTGTATGTCTACCGAGTGTCTCTTATGCGTGCATGGGTATGAGGAATAATTACCAACTTGTAGACAGAAGATGAATATATTGCTCAGCAGAAGTGGAGTACAGGAACAATGGAATATGTTGGGGCGGGCGGCACAACGTGGCCGCCCCGACGAGACGAGCGCAGAATATGTGTGTGACCTCTGAGGGCCGTGAGTAGTGGGTTGAGTGTGAGTGAGTGAGTGAGTCTCGGCAGAATCAGAATATAAAAAGAGAAAGCAGGAGATGGGGAAGTGGGGACAGGTAGAAGAAAAGATGGGTGAGAGAAAGGAGGCTAGTAAGAGAAAAAGTCTCCGGGGCTTGACCCAGGTGCTGTATGTTTTTTGTGTGTTTTTGTTGTGAGTCGATCTCGACCTAACGACACGCTTTCCCATCTCGCACGAGCAAACAGAAACCACTCTGGGGCGGCTTGGCAGGACATGGGCCTCGGAAGATGGTGCTCCGGAACACACCCAGGGCAGACATTCAGAAAGAGTTAAAGGGCGCGGTGTTTAGCTTAACTAACTTCCTCTATTGGTACAACCCGGAAGTCGCGGGGATTCTGGTACGAGATATGGGAGTGGCGCTACGGTGTCACTATGGGCTTCGATAGCTGATTGGCTGAGCGAGTACAATTACATCACAGCCTCGCCAGCGAATCACGTAGTATTTCTCAAAAAGTTTCAGGCCAATCACAAGGCTTCCACGCTCTCAGCTGTGTTTATAACAAATTCATCATCCACACCAAAATGCTCCACCCTTCTCCCTCCTCCTCCTCCTCCACCTCCTAGCTTCTCCTCCTCCTCTTCCTCCTCCTAACCTTTTCTTATAGCAGCCGGCAGCAGTTGTAGCAGTAGCAGCAGCAATAAAATATAAGCGGTGTTTTTGTCGTCCAAGCATCGTCTTATATAGTACGAAGACCACTCCAATAACACTTGCTGAAATGTTTGTTACACGGCTTATATTTTATTACTGCTGCCACCACCACTTACCATCACCACTGCCACCACTCCAACCACCACCAACTGCTATAAGAAAAGGTACTTCTTCCTCCTCCTCCTCCTCCACCTCCTAGCTTCTCCTCTCTTCTCCTCCCCCTCTTCCTCCTCCCAACCCCTTCCCACAGCAGCCGGCAGCAGTTGCAGTAGCAGCAGCAGCAATAGCAGCAGCAGAAGCAGCAGTAATAAAATATAAGCCGTGTTTTTTGTCGTCCAAGCATCGTCTTGGTACGAAGACCACTCCAATAACACGCTGAAATGTGTGTTACACGGTTTATATTTTATTACGCTGCCACCACTACCACTATCACTGCTGCCAATACCACAACTACCACCAACTGCTACAAGAAAAGGCTAGGAGGAGAAGGAGAAGGAGAAGGAATATAATTATATTATATGTACCATTGTCTGTTTCGCGGAGCTGGCGTGGTGGTGTATGGTGTGGTGAGTCATGGTGAGATGCCAACATTCGCCACTCGACCCATCACCCCCATAACAAACTCATTACGAGCGGATGGCATTGTAATATGGCCTAATTTCATTTGTATACTTGCCCTGTTCAGTTCTTGAGTCAGAAAACATCATATATACTCTATTTATGAGTATTTTTATGTATATTGCGTGCTCTACAACTGCCTGGAGGCAGTTGTGTGATTTTGAACAGCTCAACGTCTTTAACTACGTCATAAATGTGCCTGCAGAATGCCAAAAGTCGCCCAGAACAGCTGTTGGAAGTCGCTAGGTCGTGCAGACCGGAAGTAAGCCTCTCTGAATGTAGCCCCAGGACAACCCCGCGCCCCACCCCCGCCTCCCACCAGTTTCTTCAGTTTTTGATTTTTGTTCTTGATTTTTCTTTCTTCACGCTTGACTTGTTTTCTTCTTCTCTTCGTTCTTCTTTCTTCTTATCTTCTTTCTTCTTATCTTGTTTTTTGTTGTTGCTGTTGTTGTTTGTTTATTGTCTTGTTTTGCTTTTTTTCCTGTCACTGCCATGTACGCGCGCACACCCTGATACTCCTCGGCACCCCGCACGGGCGGCTGGCTTCATTTCTCCACTACCTCCCCCGCGTTCCAACATATACAAACAGGAGGAAGGAAATTGTGAAAAATTTAGTGAAAGAAGTCTGAGATTAAAAGTGTTTTTTTGTTTTGTTTTATTTTTTTCAGAGATTGGACAGGGGAAGAAGTCTCGGGCAGACGCGGTCTACCCTATTATAGACAGGTCAAGGAGCGCCGGAGAAAAGACACCTGGCTAATGGGGGCGGGAACTAGGAAAATACCTCCTGACAGCTGCTTAGTCGGCGTAGGTCAAAGAGAATGTAGAAAGAAGGTGCTAAGACAGTAATTGGAGAGTAATTGGAGAGAGTACAGTAGCTACACCTATGAGGATTGTGTGTGATTATGTTATGATACGTACGTGATTGCTATGATGCTAAGTGTGATTATATTTAGTGTATGATGTTAAAATTAAAAACTCCTTCCAAAGTACTACTCCCTAAAACATCCTCACCCACGGATGCAACTCACCGCCACAATACTTCATGGGGCCAGATCCAGCAAACACATACGCCGGTGTATGTCAGTGTAAGTCTGAGATACTCCTCTTTCGAAAACTTTCTTGGATCAGGAGCTACATCTGCGCCAAATCGATGACGTCACAACGCCAGACTTTACCCCTCGGTGCAAGTCTGCGCCAACCCCCCCTAGCTGGATCCAGCAAGCGTACTTACTCCATTTCCGTGACGTCACAGGGCCAATATTATGGCGTAGATTTACACCACCTCGATGAGGAGGTGTAGAGAAGGTGTTATCTCATATATATAATAAAATGTCATTTATTATGCCTAATAGACGTTTACCACCGAGGTAAGGATTGAAATATAAGCCTATTGGTAGTCGGCAGCGGCGTGTGTTTACAAATGTTTAGGAGATACAAGCCTTGGTGGGAGGCCGCCTCGGCCGTGTAGGGACTGCCTTCGGTGTTTTTGTTGTATTAGTTCGTTATTGGGCAGCACCAGTTTTTTAGACCACTAGCGGAGTCCTGTGAGCAGAATTGTTGTGGGACGAGGCGAGCCTGGCATCCCGCGCTAGATTAATGTTGTTTCACTATATCGTAATTTGAACGTTTTTGAGAATGAAACTTTTGTTCTGATGCCTGCACCTCAGTGACCTTGCACTATGGTTAGGTCACTCAGGACGCTTGACCCTCATTGCCCCTGAATGGTAGTTAGGTCACGTTTGCTAGCCTTTAATGGTACAGTCCCCGAACGGAAGGAATGCTCGCCACCGTCGGAGAATGTTCCATTTTTTTTACGTCGGCGAGAGTTCCTATTAAGCGACAGTTACAAGTTTATTTATTAACATAACAGTACCCAATCTATATATTTAAGCAGCTTTTACCGTGTTTGTGAATTCAGGGACCGAATATCGGGGTTAGTTTAGTGATTGGGGGAGTCTGGGGTTTTGACATGTTACGTACCAATGTCCAGTATTGTATTGAAGTGTAGTTATAAATTATTTTGGGACAAGCGAAAAACTTGTCCAATAACGAATACCTTTTATTCTTTCATTTGCACCTATTAGCTACAAGTGGAACTCGCCGAAAACTTTTATGTCGGCAAGACTTCTCGGTTGGTGTTTCAGTTATAATGGACGATAACTGCGCGGTCACTACCGCCATTACCACATGCGTTTTCTATATTATTTTTTGTTTAGTATACTGTACAGTATTAATGCACTTCCGCGTAACCTTTAAAACTTATGGTATTATTCTAGTGTTTGCCCATACTCCCCCCTCTCCCCCAAAACAAGCTTGGGGACCTGGGGGAATGCAGGATTATTGGCTGGGGTACAAAATATGCGTCGCGCGACAACCACATACTTTTTGAGTTATGGAAATTAAAAAAATTCTCTAGATTTAGGGAAAATTCATTGGATTTCTTCTGAGTCCAGAGACGTGTGAACCTGACGATCCTCACAGAATGATGACTGAAGTGTTGAGAACCCCCCCCCAACCCCCCAACCCCGCTAGGAGGTTAGGTTAGGTTAGATTTGGTTAGGTTAGGTTAGGTTAGATTTGGTTAAGTTAGTTTGGTTAGGTTAGGTTAGGTTAGGTTATCGGTGGGTCAAGCCCCCGCTAGGTTAGGTTAATTTTGGGTTAGGCAAATTTCTCTAGATATAAGGAAATTACCCTAGATCTAGGAATTTTAACCCCCTAAACAACTCTTAAATTACGTGTTTCCGACGCATAATTTGTTCCCACCCGAAAACCCCGCATTCCCACAGGTGCCCAAACTTGTTTGGGGGAAGTGGGAGAGTATGGCAAACACTAGAATTTTACCAACTTATATACATATTATAGTACATATTGTAGAATGATATAGTTGTCTTAGACTAATACTCATACAGACACAACCTCCCTTCCAGAGGCCCCCCAACCATATAGGAGGTTTGGTTAGGGTATTATTGATTAGGGTAGGTATATTTGGTTAGGTTAGGTTTAGATTCTGGTTAGGTTAGGTTAGATTTGGTTAGATTAGGTTAGGTTAGGTTAGTTTATCGGTGGGTCAAGTCCCCCGCTAGGTTAGGTTAATTTTGGTTAGGCAAATTTCTCTAGATATAAGGAAATTACTTTAGATCTAGGGAGTTTGTCTCTACACAATTCTTAAATTACGTGTCTCCGACGCATTATTTGCTCCCCACCCGAAAACCCCGCATTCCCACAGGTGCCCAAACTTGTTTGGGGGTTAGTGGTCGAGTATGGGCAAACACTAGAAATTTACCGGAAAAACTAGTCAGTGTCTCAGAAAATGACCGGGCAGTCCTCGTCCATTTTTACCAAAAGCACTAATTTTAGGCAAGGAAAATCTAGTCAGTGTTTCAGAAAATGACTGCGCAGTCCTCGTCCATTTTTATCAAAAGCACTAATTTTACCCAAGGAAAAACTAGTCAGTGTCTCAGAAAATGACCGTGCAGTCCTCGTCCATTTTTACCAAAAGCACTAATTTTAGGCAAGGAAAATCTAGTCAGTGTTTCAGAAAATGACCGCGCAGTCCTCGTTCATTTTTACCGGTATCTTTCCCTTAATATCCTACTAACCTAACCATTACCTTCGGCGAGAGTTCCCGGATTGTGTCAGGACGAGAATTTCGGTAGACGAGAGTACCAGGTACCGTTCTCATTATCCCTGAATGATACGATTAGGTCACTCAGAATGTCTTGCCTCTTTAACGCCCTTGAATTATATGATTATATGGTCAACCATGATGTCTGCCCCTTTTTGTCCCTGAATTATTAGGTTAATCAGGATGGCTGACCCATTATTGCCCTAGAAATATTTATTAAAAGTCAATCAGGATGTCTGCGCCTTAAATTATTGCCTCCAAATTGTTTATTTCTGGTCAATCTGTACTGTCAATGGTACTCCTTAGTGGGGTACCGTTGATTCGGGCCGCCTATAGTAGCATGCATACCCAGCAGACAGGGCAGTTTAACGGTCGTTTTCAGAGACACACAGCTTTTTTTTTCTTGGCCTACAATAGGGGCTTGTTCTAATGGAGATAGTTTTATTTTGCGCAAACCCATAAAAAAAAAAAAAAAAGTATACTTTGTGGTTAAGGTTAGGTTAGGTTTCATTAAAACCTATAAGGTTAGGTTAGGTTTCATTAAAATCTATAAGGTTAGGTTAAGTTTATTTTTTTTCATATTCTTTTTTTTTTTTTTTTGCGCAAAATAAAACTATCTCCGTTAGAACAAGCACCTATTGTAGGCCAAGAAAAAATAGTCGGTGTCTCTGAAAACGACCGCAAAACTCGTCCAGTATGCATTTAATATAGGCGGCCTGATTCAACTGGCGGCCCGAATCAACTGTATCCCCTTAGTGTAGGGGAAGCACACTCTGTTCACAACCGAGAAGTCCCGGGTTCGATCCCCGGGTGGAGCGTAAACAGTTGGGCTGTTTCCTTAAAACCCGAGCCCCTGTCCACCCAGCAGTGAATGGGTACCGGGTGTTAGCCGGGGGTTTGTAACCCGCCTCCCGGGGTGCTGGCTTCGGCCAACACTATAAGCACTAGCAGACAACTCTCTACTCGGGGTAGTCTGCGAGAGAGCTGTCTGGTTACAGCAGAGATCCATCTCAGCTGCGTCAATAACTGACGAAATTCTTCAATCATCATCATCAAACCCTTCCTTATCGCTTTAAACATGATACATCGATTTGTTGTGTCAACCCAGATGCCAGCTGAGTAATCAGCTGATTAATGTTTGTAAACATTATTTATCACGTGACAGCCTTGTGATTGGCTGATAAATCTGAATAGATAATATAAACACTGCTGTGATTCGCTATTAGCGAGGATGACGTCAATGTATTCGACAGCCAATCAGCTGTCCTCTGTGGAGATACTCCGAGATACTCCTCCTTGCGCCCGGCGCAAGTCCATCTCGGCGGATTATTCAAACAGCCTCGGCGCAAGAGGGGGGCGAGGGTTGCGCCGGAGTAGCATTTACACCATACTTACACCGCTTGACTTACACTTTTTTGCTGGATCTGGCCCCTGGGTCCCCGCATGACACTTTACGTCAAGGCAGTCAGTCAGTCAGTCATTTCAATGCACACCGCTGCCCTCGTTTACCTCCCACAACCCTCCTGCAGGTCACGCATGTCCAAACACCACTCCGGACACAGGCACTACACTGGCTACGCTGGTATGAATCATCACCGCCCACCTTTGTTTTGCTTTGATACACTCGTAAGGCTTTTCGTTACATATACCATCTACGTCCTCTACACAAGTCTCGATGCGCGTGGCTTGCCAAACAAAATAGTTGAACTTAGGTACGACGTAAATAAGAATGATATAGCAGTGACTGAAACATTTATAGATACGGTGAAACAATGACTTACTATCGTCTATCCCAATACGTAGTAGAAGAAATTCAAATTCATTAACCAAGGTCGTTTCAACAGATCTGGTGGTGTGCATCATGTTTATACGTGAGAACATGATCATGTTTATACGTGAGAACATGATAAGGCAGTCGAAATCAAGGACTTTCCTTTAGAGAACTCTCACGCACACGGACACATGTTTATTAATACGTGAATAGACATTGAAAGCTGGGGTTGCCACACAACGCCAGTATTTCTATTTTTCATGGGAAAAAAGTACTATTGCGGGCATTACTATAAGACCTTTTCTGTTGCTGTTTCGTTACATTAATATATGTAGATAATTTTCTCCGCATGTTTTTAATGAAGATGGGACATATTAATCGTAGAATAAGCATTTGTCAAATGATTCACTGCGCGCCCACTATTCCTGATTATTATAGTATGAAGGGTCAGAAATATACAACTTTTCCTACACAGAGAGAACTTTCTTGATTTATACATATATGTAAATGCAACTGACGAATACCAGAAAAGTATATAAGAAATATTAATGTGTACAACAGTGTGTTGATGCTGAGGTACGACACTTTCTATCGACTACCACCGAGACACCGAGAGACAAGCCTGGTGGATCACCCGTGACGTCACACCATAAGGATACCACCCGCTCCGCTCCCCGTACAAGTTTACCTACCTAATATAATGTTTATCAGTATAAAAGATATACTGTTATCTTCGGAAATGTATGTTCTATAATATAATTAAATAAAAAACCGTAAAACACACAAAGAACATGCCATTATGAGATTTTCAAGAAATATGCATTACCTTATAAACTCTTCGCCATTTCATATTTTGCTCGCAAACATTTTACATGGAGAATATCATAGAGCAGAGTTTTATTAGCTTTCCATTGATATATTTCGTTTAGTGATAATGAATAGCGGCATGCCATACTTAGCGTTAAACAAACTACAATATAAAAAATCATGAAATCGGTTATTTTCCTACCTAATATATGTCTTATCAGTATAAAATATATACTGTTATCTCAGCCATGTTTTGTGTCTATAATAGTTAATCAAATACAAAACCGTAAAACACACTAAAATTCCCTTATGAGACTTCAAGAAATATGCATGACCTTAAACTTTGCCGCCATTTAATATGTTTGTGAAAAAACTTTTTACATGGAAGAATATCAATAGAAGCGGAATTTAATTAGCTTTCCATTGATATATTTTAGTTTCTGATAAATGAATTAGAACCATGGTCCAATAAATTTAGGGCATACTAATAAATAACTCATCAATCTGGAAAAATTACCCAATTTTCATGATGGTTATTTATTTAGTTCCGCTAATTTATGCTGGTTTCTAATTCCATTTTCAGAAAAGGAATATATCAATGAAACTAATTAAATTCCGCGAGATAAGGTAAGGTCAGATAGGTAAATGAATCTTTTATGTGTCTTAGTACATCTTCCTAACTCAAAATTTACATTTATTTTTACTATTCATTTACCTTAAAACACATTTCAAATATAAAGACTCTATACCTAAATGTTTTGCAGAAACTCCTATGGAGAAGTTTTATCCTGGTCCAATGTTACTTGTAACTTGATATTCTCTTGATTATGATTTTCAAATTTGATTACAACTTGATTGAGAATTGGAAACTAGTCTTATGACTTCACTATGGGATTATAGTATGAACACTTCCTCTCTGGCGGGAAGTACTGAATGGGGATGATTTAAGGGGAAGGGTAAGGAGTTTAGGTTAAGGGGAAAGGGTATGAGTTCAGGGGAAGTGCGTGCCACCAGCTCAAGCGAGTAGTTCTCTGTGGGGGGGGGTTACTCACCTGGCCGTTTTGAAAAATTTATATGTAGATTTAATCTGGTAAGTCGTGATTGATACGTGATTGATGACCGGTAAGGCTTGACTTCTTTTGAAGTGTGGGTAAATTACTGTCCTAACGCAGAATAATCACCTGGGGTTTGTTATAATAACACCCCAAAGGAAACAACCCTTTAAATATTCGAAAAACATCATCCTCTTTTATTCATGCTAAGTAATATGTCCTCTTGATTGAGGATCCAGACAAACACTATAAGTGTTAATCCAACATCAGAAAACTCTCCATCCCAACACAGGAAAACTCTTAATCTGAATAAGAAAAAACTTTACCATCTGATCCGGGAAGCATCTCCCCGTGGTAAAGAACGGTAAGCCTCAGGTGAGCAAAAAATGCGCCCCCCACCCCCCTTTTTTCCCTCTCTGAACCTTATTGATACATAATCCTTCACTTAGATAATATACCGCTGAAAGTCTTTATAATTAATACATTGAAGATAATAGGGGGAATATAAGAGTAAGAGTGTTTTTGTGTGTGTCTCACTAAAAAACATGTACAAGGCCTTTGCGTCAAGGCCCAGATGTCAGCCTGTGGAAGAGTGGGAGTGAGACTGCCGTTAATAATCTTATAAGGATGGGGGGCAGGCCTCCGTTACGTTAGTGAAAACTGTAAACATCGGTACGCCATATTTGGAAATATAGATCACATTTTATAACAAGGAAAGGGGGGGGGGGGAGAATAGAGGACGACCGTGGTACTCTTACTGTGGAAATGGGAGTGAACTGCCGCCTCATCGGGTTTCCCAGAGCCCGCGGGAGAAAAGGGGAGATGTTTTTGAATACCTTAACTTGGCCTCTACTGAAGAGCTTATAACCCCGAAATAACTAATTAAAGTAATTAAACTCGGTACCTAAGAAGGGGCTGCCTTATAATACAGTCCCTGTTACTTTGATATAGAAGAATTTAATATGTTTAATCCAATAACCGAGAAAGGTTTATTGAAGTCCGTGTCCTGCATTCGAAGCGCGTGCTTTTTAAGCGAGCAGGGTATGAGTTTGTATAGAAATTTGGTATACTTTTCAATTTAGCGAATAACTTTACTAACACAATCCCATGATGACCGTGATCTTTCACTTTGGGACTATTTTGAAAGACATTAAGAATCTAGGAGTGTTCCTTGATTTATAGGAGGGTGAGGGAGATGAAAGTTTTGAATCCATTAGTTATCACTGATCGCGAAATAAGATCCCACGAATGTTGACTCGCAACCGGAATGTCGGGGGGGGGAGGGAGTGAGAGGAAAGGAAGGAAGAAGAAGAAATGGCGGGTAGGAAGGAAAGGAAATGACTCACCCGAGAAAACTAAAGGATTGAACTGCTTACGGGACATACACCCGGGAATTATGATAATAAATTCTCATCCTATCTTCTTCCTGAAATACGGGCATTTCATAAAGCCCTTATTGCTACCCTAATTTACGAATTAAAAATGTTCTAGCATGGTAACTCTAGATAACGCGGCGAGACGACAAGGAATCTAACCCTTAGGCTTTCTGGGACATAAAGGTGTTTCTGCACGTACTGGTCGACCCATTTCCTTCACTTCGCAACCTGCACATCCGCTCACACTCCACATGATTTGTAGATCACCCTTTTTCTATGAAATGACTTTAGTATCCTATCCGGCAACTACCCTAGTGACCAATTATTAGAATCCATACACATGCAATCAATCTGTCCCCTGAATCTTAATAACCAAGTCCCTTCACACCAACTACATATACTCAAATGATTATTCACACTGTTTTCGATTGGGGGTCCGAAACCGCTCGTTTCGATCGCCACACACGAGCCGAAATGTTACCCACAAACTATTGTTCATTCAGTCCCTCTACCAACTCAGACAGCCTTACACACCAAGGTCCGTTTAAGTACAAATTGTATTTTTTTATTAGTTAGTATTTTTAGATAATATAGGATTACTTTATTGTTTAAATTTTTTTGTGTTTTTTTTTTTAGATGGTTCGCTTATTTAAGCTTGTATATATTAAATTTTTTAAAACTATTTTTTTAGCCTGATGATGCCAAGTGTCTTTGGCGAAAAGTGCGCATAATCAACCCCAAGAATGACGCGTGTGCTTTGTCACCCTGAAATATCAAGATGTATTACCAACTAAGAAAATCAACTATATATATATATATATATTATATATATATATATATATATATATATATATATATATATATATATATATATATATATAATATATAATATATATATATACTATATATATATATATATATAATATATATTTATATATAAGGTGTATTATAAAGTTTTCAGTCGTGCCACTATCCCAACATTTCAACCCCTCTAACCCCCCTTTCGAGAGTCCACAACACCCTCATATCTTCTCCCTCCCTCTCCCCCACCTATCCTCACCCATCACTGAGCAAGGCGTGGTGGAGTGAGGAAGGAACAGTAGGGACGGGGAGATAAAATGAGTAAGTGTCATGTCCTGTTGGTGTGACGAAACTTTTTATACCAAGAAGGAAATACTGAATGGACTATGTGTGGTTTTTTAACATCATCATCATATATATCATCTCACTGGCTATTTAACTAGCTACATATTTCCTAGAAATGTCTGAAAAAAAATTTCCTTAGATTTTGCGTTTCCCTTAGAAGTTTTCCTTCTCAGGCCTAAATTTCACTTAAAATAAGGAATTTTCCTGCCGTGGAACACTGTGTTTGCCTGTAACATCATGGTTGCTAGATTAGTTGGGCGGTTTATGCCAGATTAACTGATAAAATAATAAAAAATTAAAAAGTTTTTACATTTTTATATTAGATTATATAAATACAATGTAATTTAATTACTCCATTAAGTATTTAAATACATGAAAACTAATGTATTTATAAAAATAGATTTCTTTATACTCAAATGTATTTTTTAAATACAAATGTAATTCAAATACAGCCCAGCTCCTGGCTATATATCTATCCTAAACATTTTTTTCCCAGGAATCTCAGGACTTTGTCCCAAAATAAATGTTAAAAGGAAATTTTATCAAATACAGATATTTTCCTATATATAAAGGTTACACTATCATACTAATTACTGATACAAAAAAAGAATAGCCTAGCGCCACAATAAAAAACATAATTTTACGGGTGGTCTATGCCCTGTACGGTAGGGTTACGAATAAAAATTGAAACATGTTCTACGCCAATAAATTTTATTTTAGGCGGGTCTATCTTGTACAGTAGGGGTTACAAATTGGTAAAAAAAAGAGATGGCCACGCCAGGGGCGATTTAATGGTGTGCGGAGCCCCTAGGCCGGTGGGAGTGCGGGGGGCCCTGAATGAAATTGGGGTAAAATTCTAGTCCTTTCCTCGTCTTATTGTTGTTTCTTTTTCTCCAGACCTTCCAGACCCCTTCAATACCTCAAAACGTAATTATAAAAGTGGGGAGAGATGGCCCCTTCAACGCCCCTCCTCCCACATTACCCCCCCCTGGAACCCCCAAAAATAAAAATTTCGAACCTCACTTTACTACAAACCTAACCAATAACCTCCTAACGAAGTATAAGGTGGGAAAGGACTACATTTTGTACCATTTTATGGTTAGGTTAGTAATTTATTTTTTTTAATTTTTTTATCTCTCCCCCACTTTATATTACGTTTTTAGAGGTACTGAAGGGATTTGTGAGGTCTGGAGAAAATAAACCACTTAATAAGGGCGGGGCAAGGACTCTATAATTTTACCAAATGTCGTTCAGATTTCATATTAGTTTAATTGAAACTTTTTCCACCCATATTTTACATTAGTTGGTAATAATTTTGGCATATTAGTGGTACATGCAGGGCCCGGATTATGACCTTTTGGGGCCCCTAGGGTATTAAAATTGTGGGCCTTCAGGACGGAGCCACCCTCTAAACTCGCCCCGCACCCGTCTTTAATATGGTTTTACTCGTAAATAAAGGCCTCAAACAGAGGCCCTTTATCTCAAATAAAAGGCCTCAGCAGGGGGCCCCTTATCGAAAAAAAAAAGTCCTCAAACTGGGGCCCCTTATCTCAATACAGGGCCTCAAACAGGGGCCCTTTATCTTAAATAAAAGGGCCTCCAACAGAGGCCCTTTATCTCAAAGTAAAGGGCCCCAAACACTGCCCTTTAGAAAAAAAAAAAAAAAATGCCGCAACAGGGGCCACTGTCTTAAAATTTGGGCTTTCAGACCTCCCGGGCCTCCTTTTTCAAAGTTGTAATTTTATTTTCAATTAAATTAATTATTCAGCAATGCCAAAAATAATCAAATTTTTCCAAAAATAAATATATATGGAAATCTTTTAGCCGGGACCCCCAGGTTTGGGGCCCCAACTGAGGGCCCTATATGTCTGCAGCCCCTTACTAGCCTATAGGATAATCCGGCCCTGGTACATGCCAATGAGAATAACGTGTTCGAGCAAATAAGAAATGTCCACATTCAGATTTCATTGGAAAACTAATGTTTTCTCTGTGGTTCGGGGCCATTGCGGGAGCGGGGCCTAGGCCATGGCCTACTCGGTCCCACTTAAATCCGCCACTGCCGACGCACAGAGGAAAACTTTATTTTAGGGGGTCTATGCTGTACGTTAAGGGTTAAGAATTGTAAAGGAAGAAATGGGCCGACGCTATAGGAAATTTAATTTAAGGGGGGGGTCGATGCTGTAGAGGTTAATAATTGTCTGAGAATGGGACAAGTGAAAAAAACCACGAAAAAAAGCAAAATCCGATACTTACTGGTAATACCGTATTTTGACCACGGTAGCGTATAACCGGTATCGTACTGATACCGGTGTGAGGACGTACCGTATCATTCCCGTAAACCGGTATCGGCAATACCGTATTTTTCTTGATGGGCGCCTGTGTCCACCCACGTCTCTCCTGGTAGGCTTGAGGAGAAGCGCTGCTAAGGGAGGAGCAATGCCGGCTTTCGACCCCATAGGGGCACAATGGACGTGCTGGTCCAGCCTTTGAGTTCCATATTGCGACACCTACCGTCAGCGCCAAGGTCATGAACTACACTGCTTTCTTGACCTGGAGGGTGCCTTTCTATACGGCAACACACGAGGGTAATCCTATACAAAAAAAGCTGGCCGGCATGGGCATTACCGGGGTCACCCTTGCCTGAGTCCAGGCCTATTCCTTGGCGGTCCGCTTCGTACCGGTTGGCTGTGGGTTCCTCTCTTCGCCCTCCCCGTCCCCATTCACAGAGGCGTTCCTCAAGGCTCCATCCTAAGTCCTCTTTATTGCAACGTCCTCCTCTCCGACCTCCTCCTTCCGCCCACTCCACCTTCTCATCTAATGCTGTGACGATATCACCGTAGTCAGCCGGGCCCCAACTTGGCTCAGGCTCAACCCCACCTGCAAGAGGCAGCAATCTCCCTCGGTGACTGGGTGACCACCTGGGGTCTGAAGTCAGTGCCCCTAAAAGCCACTTAGTGTTTCAATCGACCCTCAAGCGGCTCCCTCCCCCACCGTCCTTACAACTGTGGGGGGCGGCCAGCCGGTCCCATTACTCCAGGACGCACACCTTCCTGGGGCTGGGCGGGCTGGACGGTCTCGCCTCTCCTGGGCCGGGCATGTTGGAAATTCTCCGCACCTCCTGCACCAAGCGCCTGGATGTCATGAAGAGGATTACTGGTGGTCCGTTGGGTGCAAACCGGATCTCCTCCTCCAGATACTACCATTTCCCACCGCTCATACCCAAACTCATGTACGGCAGCAGCATTTTATTTGGTCGCTGCCCGTAAAAACTACATGGACCAAGCTGGATCCTCTTCAGAATGCCGCGCTTGCGGATTTTCCATGGGGGCCATGAATCTTCCCCGTTTCTCTCCCTGCATTCCGAAAGTGGCATCCTCACCTTGTCCACCTACAGAAGGGTTATTTTTATGCCAGCAGTAACCACCAACTCAGAGCCTGCCCCCATCTCACCCCTTGCTGCTCTCTACGCTGGGCTCTGGTGTGGATCACACACGCCCAGCTTGGTCTCCGGGTGGCAGGGCAACCCCTTCCTGGGGGTGTTAGTGGCCCTACATCTCTCACCATCTAGGCCTACCACTGTGATGCAAGGGTTTTTCGTGTTTCTGACACCTTTGTGTAATGATATTAATTTGTTTGAATTCTTCAATTGACTAATAAATCTCATTCGTCACAACTGAATTGGGTGAACTTAAGGTTTACTAGGGGAAATGCTGCCACCAGTTCAGGCGAGTGAGTTTCTATGGTTTACTCCATGACACGATTTACTATATGAAATTATTGGTAGTAGGCGTCGATACTTAGTATTACAAACCCCCGTGGAAAAAAAAGTGAGGCTGAAACTCTTTTTGGAGACTTGGGGAAGTATTTCCATAACATGGGAATAATCACCTGGGGGGGGTTTTTGGGGCAATAAACATACACAAGAGCTATATTTTAAACTCATCCGGTTTATTCTCATGAAATATTATTTCTCTTGTTGAGACCTTAGGGCACATATAGAAACCTCTAATTCGGCACAGGAAAGCTCCTCCATAGCATAACCTGTCTCACTGAGTTATATTCCTTAGAACTTACCTACCATCTACGTAGACACAGCTGAAAAAACACCGTAGCATACATTGAAATATAAGGGGGGGGAATGTAAGAGTATGATGAATAATGTTCGCGTTCACTAACCCATGTGGCTGGTTTTTCTGCACAGACTGAGAAATACGCTCCGGAACCTTGAGGGAAGTGAGTGAGAGACTCTTTAATAACACTTATAAGGACAGGACAGGCCTCCATGGGTTAATGAAACTAACCAACTGTACCTATATATAGTGGATATATAGATAGATATATTATACAGGAGGGGGGGGGGGAAATAGGAGGGCGAGTTTACTGCATATCTTACCTTGAGTGAAGTGAGTGAGAGACGCTTTCCTCGTGTATACCAAAACGAGGTTTGGGAGAAGCGGGAAAAAAAGGGGAATGTTCGGATCCTTAGGAACGGGCTTCCCCTGAAGGATTTCATACCTCGAATAGACTCTAATTTAACTAATGAACAGGGTATGCATATGAAATGGCTGCTGCCTAAATGCAGTTCTTTTATTTGATATAGAAGAATTTAATATGTTTTATTTTAATATCCGGGGAAAATGTGTTACTTCCTTTCGGTCAAGCCCACGAACGCGTTTTCTAGAGAGACGAGGTATCGGATCGGAACATAAAAATTTGGTCTGACTTTTAATTTTAGCAAATAACTCCGACTAACCCACCCATTATAAACCGTGATCTGTCACTGAATTGTTCTATTTTGAGGACATTAAGAATCTAAGAGTGTTCCTTTGGATCTGTCGGAGGGTAAGGGGAGGATGAAACGTTTTGAATCTACTAGTTATCGATGATCGCGAATAAATGTCCCACGCATTTGGGACTCGTATCCTGAGTGTATGGGGGAGGGAAGTGGGGGGGGGGAGATAAGAAGTAAGTGGGAGAAAAGAATAGAGAAGATAAAATTTTTACAAACGAGAGAAACGAAAAGATTGTTGATTGACCTTATATAATAGGAATACCCTGTTCCTCATAGTGCTGGGCCTAGGGTGACAACTTGCCCCAGAACAACATATGATTAATTTGAAACCTTTTTCCTCCTTCTAAACTACATAACCCGGGAATTGTATGATAGGATTTCCAATCCTGTCTCTTCGAATCTCCGGGCATTACACCACCAACACCACCGACACCACAACTCACCAGCCCACACTCTCCCCTCCCACCCTGGCTGGACACCTTCCAGTTTTACCCTGCACCTTCCAATGCCTCTCTCCCTCGGCAGTCTACCAGTAGTCTGGGCGGCGACTCTGTTCAGGCGGGATGGACAGGTCCTATATCACAACCAATAAAGCTGTTCACAGATGGCTCCTCACTCCTCTTCACCCCCTCCCCTCCCACGGCGGCTGCCATCTACGATCTGCCACTCCCATCTGCAGGACGTGTAGCTTCCCCCGGAGACAGATGTCTTAAACATCTGAGCCTCTACGACGGCCCTCCACCAGGCCATCATTACACCTCCACACCGGGGCAACACCAAGGGCAAGGCTGTGTCACTACCAGACTTTCCCTCTCCTCACGTTCCACCTCCTCCTCTCGTCTGCCATCCAACGATCCTCTACGTCCCTCGTCCACACTATCCAGAGGGCCCTTTTCCACCTTACCAACCGAGTGGGTGGGGAGATCACCTTGCAGTGGGTTCCCTCCTACGCTGGTATCCCAGGCAACGAGGTGCTTGATTCTGCAACTGCCAGGATGTTCCTTGACAGAAGTAAACATAACACCCCTTCCCTCTGCCCTACTCAATGAGCTACCGTGGGGTGACAAGACTTGTGCTCCAGCTTCCTCGCCGACGGATTACCGCTACTGATCAATTCACCGACCACGACACTACACTAGACGAATTGTAGTGTCGTACCTACACTGTGGTGCCTGGTTCTGCTGTGTGGTGACGTGTATGTCCTGTGCCCTGGTCCCCCTGTTCCCGTGATTTGATGCCGCCTGACGACGACGCCGCCAGCCGGCTGCCGACATATGGACACCACTTCATCTCCTCCAAGAGGTCCCACTCCACTCGCCTTCCCCTTCGTCTGGTGAGACCCAACACCTGATAATGACATGCAAGCTTGCACGCTCCTTCGCCTCCATCACGCCTCCTCCCCTCCACGCGATGCTATACCCACTACTTCTGCTGCTTTCTGACTCCGCCTGCGCCATCTGCTTTCCCATCATACACACGCCTCATCACGTCAGGGTCAGCTGAGGGACTCAGACTCAGTCATTTATCAACCCCGGGCATGTGTCCAGGGCAGTCTTTTGGATCCATTTTAAAAAGAAATTTGTGTCTAGCACTCTCACCAGCAACTGGGGGGGGGGGGGGCAGAGGTATCAAGTTCGAGGTGCCAACCTTGACAACCTTGCCCAGCCCCCAGGTCTGTCACAAGCTTGGGGGAGTGGTCCGTAAAGTGCTGGGATGCTTCGGAGACGACCCCGACCTATAATGTTTTCGGGAAATTTTCACACCCTTGTTGCCCCAGAAATTGACAAATGACGAGATTCTGGCTGGGCTTACTTACTTGACGCTCCCCTTCAGTAATTGTTAGTGCACGTTAGACCTCCCGACTCCCGTCCGGGACGGTGAGTCGGAGGCCAACATGCATCAGGGTCAATTTCGGGGGTCCCCTTCCAGCCGTGTCCCCTAGATAACGCGGGTGTACCGGGTCCGGCCCCACACCCTCCCCTGTCCTTCGGTGTACCCGCTGCTTCCTTTTTGGCCATGGTAATGCCACCTGCACACTGCAGATCCGCTGCGGTACTGCAGCGGTTTTCATTGTTGCAGAGAGGTTGTGCCCGTGCCGGTGTACTGCCTTTTTTGTGGTGATAACCACCGCCCCACCTATACAGTGCACCGGCTTACCTCCAGGGTGCAAGTGGGCAACTCCTTTCAACATGACCCCACCTGTTTTTCCATCTTCGTGTGGGAAGAGGAAGCGGAGGGGCATCCCACCCTGGGACCTTCGTTCCCCGGGGGCCCCCCTGTACGGGAGCTTGTCCTCACCCTACTCGGCCACCTTCCTTCCCGCCTGCTCCAAGGCCTACCCTGCCTGTCAGCCTACTCCAGACCTGCCCTTGTCATCCTATGAGCCCCTCCGTTATGTTGTCCGCTAGCTGTGGCTGCTCCACCCCCACCCGTCCACCCACTATCAGTGGTCCCCTTCCCCCAGACCCCAAAGGGAGCCAACAGTCCCCCAGGCACCATAACGTACCCAACTTAAACCCAGTCACAGGCCCTCCTTCCCTGCCGGAGGGGCCCATGGGAGATATGGGGTGACTTTCCATCCCCCTCCCCCCTTATCCACTTAGGTCCCCCACCCCGAACCTGTTCCTTCCCTGCCTTCACTGCCCTCAGCGCTGTGCCAGCCTGCCAGCAGCCCAACAGCCCCGCTCCTCACTTGGCATGCTAGCCTTGGCGGCCCCCCTTCTCTTCTCAGGCCCAGCATGCTTCGGGCTTTGGCATGGTCGCCTTCATTGTAAGGGAATTGGCACCATTGCACTTGATATCTTTAATCTCCTTAATTTCAGGTTCCAGCCTCAGGTGACAGCCTCAATCGATGCCTGCCATGCCTCATTACCTTCTTTATGTCACTCACAGCGTGAGTCCTGTAACTCCCTCTCCCACTTCATCTCTGGAACGCCCGTCCTCTGTCCGGAAACTAACATCTTTAAACCACCGCTCTCATCATACACTCCTTTAGTTGTTGGCGTCTGTGAGACGTGGCTCACCGACGCATTCTCCCCCTCCTTTCCCAACTATGCTTCCCTACATGATGGACGGGGGGACCGGCGGGGCAGGAAGGCGGCCTGCTTGCTGCTGGTCCACCGCTCCTCTCTTCTAGCCCTCTCACTATCACTCCTTTCCCTGGAGTGGCCTGGAACATCTGGGGTGACTGTTACCTTTGATCAGGGCCCCTTCAGATTCTTTTGATTTACAATCCATGGTGTAGATATAACCCTTCCGGAATTCCAGCACTTGTTTCTCTAGCTTCCTCCCCAGCTTTAATATGGTGTTTTAATGCCCTCATACCTCTGGAACCGGCCCTCCCCAGAGCCGAAGAAAAACCCTCGGGCAGGTCCCTCTCGAAGCTTTCTGGCGGACAGTGTTTTCCTTTTTATCTCTCCTTACTCCCCCCTGGCCTCCTACCAGGGGACTGATCCAGTTTCGGGGAACCCCTCCCCCTTGGGACCTCTGCCTGGTAATGGCCCCCTCACTCCTCACCACTGTCACAACTGCACTTACATGGGGAGCGGGGGGGGGACCATCTTCCTGTTGTAATTTCCTTCCCTTCAGTACCCCACCCCCCTCCCCCTTCACGCAGACCTCGTTGGTTCTCACCAAGGAACTGGGGCTCTTTTCTTTCAATCAGAATTAGTTCCCTTACCCCTCCCATTCCCTTCCTTCATTCGGATTAATTCAATACCTCACGTCACCCTGGTGACGTGGGGTCCCCACCACTTTCATTAATCACGTCCCACAGCTTCCCCTCTTTCACGGGTCCCCTGGTGGTCCGGGAAGTTTTGGCGGTCAGGCCCTTCAGTAGGCCCAAACGCCACGCCTTTGACTGCGTGGGCGTAATAACCCATTCCCTTGCTCCGTATCGCTTCCGTTTATTGGAGGCCCGATGCAACGTGTTATTCTTAGATGAGAAACGTTCTGCATGGGCCCCTTTTGTTGCTTCCCTGTCCATTCTCCTCCTCAGTCTCCTCCCCGGGCTTGGTTCCTTTTGCAGAATATGTCCACCTCATCCCCCCTTCCGTTTCCCGTTAACTAGTAACGGTGGCCCTCCTCGTCAACTGATGCCGAAAAGTAGAGTGCCTTAATTCTCCCACATTCACACTACACTCGCTCCTCCAGACCCCGTACACCCCATCTGTGTTACCCCCTTCACACACCCGGCCACATTAGCACTGGGCTATACCCCCCAGGCGCTTTCCTCGGCTTTACACGTACTGTCCGCTTGGGAAGGCGGCGGGACCGGACAACGCCGAACGAGTTTCTTCGCGCATCCCAGATGCTCTGGCCCGCCTCCTCCTCTTGGACGTCTTCACGCCAGCTGGCTGTCGGGACGTTCCCTTCTGTGTGGTGTCATGCCATCACAATTCCTATTCTTAAGCCTGGCAAGGCTCCGTCTGAGGCTTGGCACTCCTATAGGCCCATTAGCCTTCTCTCTAATCTTAGTAAAGTAGTAGAACAAATAGGTAACGGTGTAGGTTTGGACATGGTGGTTGGAACCAAACACCTTCTTGTTCCATCAAATATGTTGCTGGGTTTTCGTCCTCACCGGGGCACCCGGATCCCTGCTCCAGCTGGAGCAACCAATACAGGAAGGATTTAAACCCCACACACAATTCACTGCTGTAGCCTTTATTGACCGCCCAAGCAGCTTTTGACACCATCCTCCCATAATGCCATCGGGTTGAAAAAACTTGCCCCGCCTGGGACTGCATGGCTCCCTTCTCCAATGGGTTAATGCCTTCCCTGTCTTCCAGGGTTCTTCTCTCTGGTGATCGGGAACACCCATTCCAGGTCTTACCCCGTCCACCAAGAGGCGTCCACAGGGTTCTCCCCTCATCCCTTTCCTCTTCAACATCTTGCTTTCAGACTTTCCCTGCTCTCCAGCACACATGCACTATCTATGCTGATGACATCTCTCTCAATTTGCTCTGCTCCACTATCCAGAGGCTCAAGACCATCTTCAACGTGGGCTTGATGCCGTCCACTCATGGACCACACCCGTTGGGGCCTGACGGTGATTGCCCAGAAGTCCTATACGAGCCGTCTGTGCTTCACCCAAGGCGTTGATTCCCAACATCCCGATGGTCGACCTTAATGGGTCCCCAAATTTCCTTCAAACCCACCACAATTCCTTGGTTTACTTTTGGAATTGCCCCGCCTAACCTGGGCCGCCACATACAGTACCTGGTGACCTCGTGCCTCAAAAGGCTTACTTAATAAGTCCCTTGCAGGGGTCAAGTGGGGTGCGGACAGGAATACCCTTCCTTCATTCTATTGCACTTACATCTGTAGTCGCTTAGACTACGGGTGTTAGGTTTTATGTGCGGCCTCACCTTCCCTCCTCCACAAGTTAAATGTAATTCCAGAATAATGCACCTTCGTATAGCTTTGGGGGCCTTCAGGTCCTCCCCCAGTCCACAGCCCTCAGGCAGAATCCTCCCTCGCCCCCCTGTTCCACACCCGACGCTCCACCTTCCTTGTCCGCCACCTACACAAACTTGCCTCCTCCCTAGCTGCCATGCCCTCCACTCCCTCCTCCTCCGACACGGTAGGGAACCTCTTCATGGGCCCCCCCCTACCGTATCAAACCCACACACCTTTCGTAGAGAGAGCCCTCTCCTTCTTGTGCTTGCTATCCGGGTGGACTCCCCCCTCCTTTCGCACTCATGGAGACGGACCTCTCTCCCTGGGCCCTTGGGTTTCCTCTCTCCTTTCTCTAATTTCTCCTGTCCCCTCACACAGACCTACACCATGGTCCAAGGCTGCTGTTCCATGCAGGGCAGGTACCTTTTTTACTCCCCCTACACACCCGCTACAGTAACTCCCCCACATTTACACCGACGGCCTACCCGTCCTGCCAGCCCCCTCCGGGGGGGTCCTGTAGTTGCGTGCCTATGTTCATGCTGTGTCTCACCGAGATGATAAGGCCTGGTGGATCGCCCGTGACGTCACACCATAAGGATACAACCCGCTCCGCTCTCCACACAGTTTAACCCTACCTAATATAATCTTTATCAGTATAAAAGATATACTATTCTCTCGGAAATGTTTGTTCTATAATTTATCAAATCAAAACCGTAAAAACACACAAAATGAAAATGCCATTAGATATGAGACTTTCAAGAAATATGCATTAACTTAAAACTCTTCGCCATTTAATATTTTGCGCGCAAACATTTTTACATGGAGAATATCAATAGAAGCGAGTTTGAAGTTAGCTTTCCATTGATAATATTTCGTTTAGTGATAAATGATTAGCGGCATGCAGTAAATTAGGCGTTAACTTAAATATAAAAAATAATGAAATCGGGTAATTTCCTTATCTAATATTGTTTATCAGTATAAAATATATACTGTTTTATCTTCAGGAAATGTTTTTATGATCTTAATAACCAAGTCACTTCACACTCAACTACATATACTCAAATGATTATCACACTGTTTCGATTGGTCCGACTCTCGTTTCGATCGGCCACAAGAGCACACGAGCCGAAATGTTACCCACAACTATGTTCATTCAGTCCTCTACCAACTCAGATAGCATACATACACACAAGGTCCGTTAAGTCAAATTGTATTTTATTTATTAGTTGTATTTTTAGATATAAGGATTACTTTATTGTTTAAAACAAAAGATTTTTTTTTTGTATGCTCGCTTTTTAGCATTGTTATATTAAATTTTTAACTATTTTTAGCCTGATGATGCCAAGTGGTCTTGGCGAAACGTTGCGCATAAACATACCCCAAGATGACGAAGTGTCTTTGTCACCCTGAAATATCAAAGATATATATATATATTATTATATATATATATATATTATATATATAATATATAGGTATATATATATATATATATATAATATATATATATATATATATATATTCTATATATATATATATAATTATCAAATTATTGGGGTTTTTCCTTGTTTATTATCTTATTGATAAATTCTTACAATTTATTATTAGTATTGCTTGCTAATATTTAAATGATACAATGCTATCATTGTTATCACATACTACATAGATAGTAGTGTGTGTTGGTGTGTGTGTGTGTGTTGGTGTGTGTGGGGGGTGTGTTGTGTGTGTGTGTGTGTGTGTGTGTGTGGTGCGTGTGTGTGCAGTGGTCGGTCCTAGGTATGGGCGATATCGCCAGGGCGGCATCGTCGAGGGGGGCGGCATGGAGGCTCCGATTTTTTTTTATATATAAAATAATATAATAATAATAATAATAGGTAAATAAAATAGTGATGAATTTAAATAATAATAGTATATAATAGCACTATAAGTATTTGTCAGAGTAAATTCATGGTGGTGGACGTGTGATATAAAGATGCTTGTAATGGCTGCAAGTGGAGCGCATCGCCGATCAGCTGATTTGTGCGCAAGAGCTTTGGAGCAGCGTGTCCGGCTTCCTGCAGTCGCCTTCCATTAATTCTATAGATTTAGTCTAGTCTCTTAGCCTTATTGACACCGTTGGGGGATATTCGGAGCCAAACAAATGGATAAGAAAGTATAAGCCTGTTCAGGTGTCCAGTTTGGCAAATATGAAAATATTGAGGAGAACGCGGAAGAGATAAAGGATGCAGGGTCCTATGTCATCTCTCAGTATGAGATGTGATGCATGTTAAACAGGCTAGTATAAACGCAATTTTTTGTATAGCCTGTGTTGGCCTATGCTATTACACATAGGCGAAATTAATCCGTTTAGCACTTACATTGCAATTCAACAGTAATAACATGTATCATTGCAATTTGGCATGTGTGTGTAGCCTGCAACAAAACCATCACACTCATTACACTAACCCATTACTGAATTTGGTAATACAAAGTCATCATATGGTTTTCTTTTCCTTTGCTTGTATTGACTAACCTAAGGTTCTGAACCCACTAAGGGAAATTTCAATGTTATAGGCTAACTTAAAAGACTTCTAATTCAGGGGCGCACCAGGAATTTTTGTTCGAGGGGGGGGGGGACAGATTTTGGGGGAGAATTTTCTTCTCGCCAGCCAGTATGTAAACCCGCCAGGATTTCCCGTGCTAGCCCTCTGAATGGTCATTTTTTTTTCCCGCCATCAGCTGATTCCCTTTTCAAACAATGTTTTGGTAGTGTTAGATGCTTGTCCAAGGCATTACGTGAATCATAATTGTCAACCAAATGTGAAGGTAGGGTTATATCGTAGGTGGTCACGGGCAGGTGACGCCGGTCCACATCGCTAAAACCTTAATAATTTTTTTGGATCACATGAAGATACACCACCCCAATTTTACCACCTGAAGATCCGCCACCCCATTTTTTGCCTACCTTTTTTTTGTTATCCACTTATTGACATATGACATACTCCAATATGACCAATACTATCGGACCTAGGTGGGGGGGCGCCCCCCTGATCCCCCCACTAGTTCACTAACCTAACCTTGACATTGGTTCGTAACCTAATCTAACTGGGTTATATTAAAACCACTCTCACCCACATGACGATCATCACCCCCCAAGTGTAAGTTGGGGGTGGTGGATCTTCAAATCTTCATGTGATCCAATTTTTTAACCGACTGTAAAGTACATTTTGATTTCTTACAAAGGAGGGAAATTTCGGGGGGGGGGATCGCCCCTTGGCAAAGTGAGCTATGGGTGCCCCACCTTCATGGTGCGGCCCCTGGTCCATATTACGCTTATATTTTTTATTATTTATGACTATTTTGAGTCTTATGGAAACATGCTTTCAATTAGCCTAAATGCTGTATGGTTTCCTTCCTATTCTGAGAGTTAAGTTATGTGCAATTTGTGTGATTTTATTGTGAAACAAATATTTCAGTCAAACTAATATAATTATTTAATTGTAAGTTCAGGGGCACTTCTGAAAATTTTTAAGGCACCCTCTGGCACTAGTCAGGATGAGGATCCTTCCTACACCATTTTCTTTTTCTTACAATTTTAGGAATTCTATCGATAATAATTTGCTTCTCTGTTTTTTATTTGTATGTATAAACTACAATTTTTCTCTATTAATATTCATTATTGGTATTTATGTTGTATATTTATGGTTCTATATATATTATTTCACATTGCTGCATTATTTGACATGCTAACGGATTTCATTGTGTCTACTATCTTGATAAAAAAAATAGTAAAGGTTTGAATTTGGACGTTTTGTGAGTAACAGCGGAGGGGGTAGGGGGGGGGGGGGGGGGCGCCGAAGTTAGGTTTCGCCAAGGGCGGGCCACACAAAGCCAGGACCGCCACTGGTTTGTGTTGTGTGTGTGTGTGTGTGTGTGTGTTTGTTGTGTTGTGTGTGTGTGTGGGTGTGTGGTGTGGTACTGTGCGTGTGCGTGTGCGTGTAGCGTGTACATCTAGGTAGTCATGATGGTATTATCAGTATCTTATTAGTTCATTATATTTATTATTATCAGTTTGATTATTAGTATCATTAATTGCTAAATCAATATTATTTGTTAGATATCACTCCGTGTTATGATTATTTTATCCCGAGTTAGTAATTATTATTATTATTAAACTTATATTTCATTAATACCATTGACAAATTATTATTATTATTATTATTATTATTATTATTATTATTACTATTGATTTTTTATTATTATAATCATTATCCTCATTATTTTTAATTATTATATTGTTATTATTTCAATAGCGTAGACGAGACACGTGTAACGCGATTTTCTTCAAAATAGATGGTAAAAGATACGATTCAGAGGGGTTCAGTCATATTCTGAGGTGTGAACTCTCCGACACACTACACACCACAACACACACACACACACACACACACACACACACAACACACACACACAGTCACACACCACACACACATACACACACACAAATATCTTTGAACTAATTATATTATAATAAAATAATAATAATACTAATTTGGATGATAATAATAATTAAACAATAATGAATGATGATGCCAATTATTAACCATAATATGTATTAGACTAGGAATAAATATAACTAATTAATAATATAATAATATTAATAGGTGTATTTTGTGGCGGGGCCAATTTTGTGGAAAATTATCTTCTTTTAAGCTCTGGCCCACTTTTTTTTTACTTTCTTGAGTGAACTCCTAACCGACAGATACACTCGCGGCAGTAAATTTTACTTTTCTTTGAAAAAATATTACTTCGTTTTGGGGGTGTGGGTGTTCAAGATCCTGTTTCAAAGATCCTGGCGAATCAGAGTGCGCGCATGCATACATTTTTATCCCTGACATCGCCCCTAAATGTTTGTTTTTCCATTAATTTCTCATCTTATTCAGTATTCATAACATAAATATCATGTGAAAATTTCCACCCAACAAATACCCTCTCATAATTGGTAGGTGGTGGTTTGTTGGTGAGGGACCTCCCTCCCCAATACTCCCGCACCCCTGGTGATGGAGGTATTGTCCGCTCATCATAAAGGGGTGCGTAGGGATGTATATATATATAATATATATATATATATTATAATGTTGAATGGGGTAAATAATTAATGTAAATTTAAGTAAATGATGAGTACTGGATAGGATAAATTAACATTTCCATGGTTAATAAGCATTGAATCGTAAATATAGCACCTGTAGTTTTGTATCGGTCCCATTGGCCGCCTTGCCCCATTAGATTCTATAGCCACTGAAATTGGTATACGTGGCTAGGTAGGGTTGGCGGCCGCTGCCCCTGAACCCACGGAGTTAGTACACTTTAAATAGAACCCTTCGAGGAGTAACACCTATTGGTCGAATATACGTGCTTGTCTATAATACAGTACAGTACAACTAACCAGCTCCCATCACGAGGTTAATATCCTCCTTCTCGATTATAAGAAGAGATTTTGACATACGTTAAATTGTTACATATAAGTGATAAAACAATAGGGGACTTGTCTTAGTGGACATTGCAAATATCAGTGCCGCGTCATTACCCTGAATAAAACTTTCTGTGGACGCCAACCACATAACGCCTCCACCTTCGTCATTCAGTGGCGGCCCTGCCCTGATCAAGCGCATACCACTGCGGATCACAAGGACAGGCAGTGTTAATACACCTACACGCCATTTCAACACTTTCCACCGATAAGTATCCTATTAGTTGATTAGTTAGGGTATTGAGTCGGAATGAGATAGACATGGGTTGTTGATTGAATTGGTAAGACCCTCATATTAAATATGTTTGTAGGCATAAATTTCTACATTCATATGCAAATATACGGATATCATTATGCCGTAGTTATGATACACTTTGATGGCATGTATACAGCTACATATGGAAGAGGAGCTCAGGAATAATTAATTCAGCAGCGCAGCCTGAAATCTTATTCGCATCCTGGGCTGGATACTAGCGTCCCGAATTTTCGTTGATGCTTGTGTGGCTTAGTGCCCAAACTGGTGTATTATTGCTAATAATAACAGTCAAATACTTAAACTATATTCATGAGTGATTATTACATTTGGGCAATAGAAATGTATAAATGTTTGGTATATATGTCATATCACACAAAAAGATAGCCTTTGTAAGAACCTAGTCGCAGGGCACGATACGAAATTTTCATCAGTCTGAATTCAGCTCCAACAAGAGGTAGGAAGCCTCTCCTAACCAGACAACCACGTGTAGCCTACATAAAAGTTAAGATTCACACGAGGAAATAGGAGGCTGCGTGCGTTTCACAGCCCTCCAAATATCATGGCCGTTTATATCCACAATT
The DNA here is from genome assembly GCA_016584305.1 of Chionoecetes opilio. Classification (NCBI taxonomy): domain Eukaryota; kingdom Metazoa; phylum Arthropoda; class Malacostraca; order Decapoda; family Majidae; genus Chionoecetes; species Chionoecetes opilio. The sequence goes on along the minus strand of JACEEZ010024810.1, from coordinate 6,681 downwards.
AACAATTTCGAATCATGTCGAGATGAAAGAGCATTAAAAGCATTAACATCCTCGACGCACATCGTGAAATGGCTGTGTAGCAAATAGTTATTCAATAACATTTTCATAGCGCCTAAACATTTCATGTTTGATATCAAGTCCATATATAAGTTAGAAACAATACTAATGCCAATTCTAAAGAGCTCAAAACAATTAGATATCGATGGTACTACTGACAATCACGCTACTATAACTTCTTTGCTGTGCCTTCAATAATGTCAACCGTAACGAATTCATTGAGCCTCGATAGAGGTATGAGTGTACGAACACTTTTACTCCCGGCAACATCTAGAATGTGCTTTGGGCAAGCGGCTACAATCGTATTTTGTGATGGCAATAGTGGACGAGCTGTAAAAGAGTAAATAATTCACAAAATTGGCCCGCCACAAAATACGCCTAATAATAATATAAATAATGAAAATTTGATCTAGGCTAGATTTGTATAGTGACGCTGTGTGATATGTAATGAGCCCTTTCTGTGATGGGTCTGGTCCTCTGGGGTAGAGGAGGGGAGGAGGTTTCACACAGAGCGGCAAATTGTCCATCTGAGTTGCAAACCGGGGGCCAATGATAACACGGCGCCTCAGATTCTGGGAGGCTCTCTGAAACCAATTTTGGGGAGGGCGTTACGCTACCATACGTGTCTCGGCAGTCGGAGTAGTCACTATAGTCCGATTTTTTTTATTATGGTCAAAATGCACTCAGGAAGAGCCACGCCCCCTGCCCCTCCCCTTCTATCTACGGGACAGCTGATTTGTGCATTCCCTCGTATCATCACTGCATCCAATATCTTCACTACTTAACAAGCGCCGTGACTGCACTGACAGAGCAATGCTTCAATACGAGGGATTTTTTTTTATTTGTCACCCTCTGTAGTGAAGATTGCTCCTGTCCAGTGGTCACGCGCTGTTAAATAGTGACGATATCTGATTTGGTAGTGATGATACCGAGAATGCACCAATCAGCTGCCCCGTAGAATAGAAGGGGAGGCAGGGGCGTGGCTTCCTAGGCATTTTGACCATAATACAAAAAATAGACTATAGTCAGTTCTTGGTCTTGGGTACTAGTCAGGAGTCTGTTGTCGAGGAAAAAAAGAGAAAAAAAACATATACCGAAATCCAATACCCGACAACATAATATACCGATACCGGTATAAACCGATGGCACTACTAATACCGATACCGTTATACCGAACAATTTAAAAATACCGGTAATACCGGTGCTTAAATAGACCGGTATTTGCGGTATACCGGGGATACCGGTGCACATCCCTAGCGCCGCCGGAATAACCGCCATCCCTCCACCACCCACACATTTTTTTTTTCTCTCTCCTCTCTCTCTCTCTCTCTCTCTCTCCTCTCCTCTCTCTCTCTCCTCTCTCTCTCATGCTTCTCTCATTCGTCTCTCTCTCTCTCCTCTCTCTCTCTCCTTCCGTCTCTCTCTCTGCCCTCTCTCTCTCTCCTCCCTCTCTCGTCCTCTCTCTCCTCTCTCTCTCCTCTCTCTCTCTTTCTCTCTCTCCTCTCTCCCCTTCCCCCCCCCTCTCTCTCTCTCTCTCTCCTCTCTCTCTCTCCTCTCTCTCTTCTCTCTCCTCCTCTCTCCTCTTCTCTCTCTCTCTCTCTCTCTCTCGTCTCTCTATCTCTCTCATCTCTCTCTCTCTCTCTCTCTCTCCTCTCTCTCTCTCTTCATCGTCTCTCTCTCATCTCTCTCTCATCTCTCTCTCGTATCCTCCCATCGTCCGTCCCCTCTCTCTCTCTCTCATCTCTCTCTCTCTCTCTCTCTGCATCTCATCTCTCTCTCTCTCTCATCCTCTCTCTCCCCTCTCTCTCTCTCTCCTCTCTTCTCCTCTCTCTCTCCTCTTCTCTCTCTCTCTCTCTCTCCTACTCTCATCTCTCCCTCTCTCTCTCTCTCTCTTCCTCTGCGCTCTCTTTCTCTCGTTCCTCTCTCTCTCTCTCGTATTACTGTAAATCTACCAACATTTCATCTTCCTCCTCTAAATTTCTGCCGTCCCCGGGTGGATAATACACGCTAGGAATAGAGGAAGATAGAAAGAAAAATCCCTCGTTTCAATAATAATACCTAATGAAAATATGATAATTTAATGATATAATTATAAAAATATATTAGCAATAATAATAATGATGAATAATATTTAATAACATCCAATAATATTGATATTATTATGTAAGTGTTTTGTGTAAGTGCTTGTTTTTCCTCGTGCTGGATGACAGACACATATATCCCAACACGCCACACACACACACACACCCACACCCTAACACACTTATAGACCTCACCACCTGACAGACAGCATCAGCTTTCAGTGCGTCGGGGAGCGAGGAGAGGCCTTCCCATGAAGGCTTGCCTTGGGCCTGAGGCAACCCACCCTTCACCCTCGTCCCAGTTGACTAAAAGATTATTCAGAATAGTTTGCCTGCTTTGATTAATCCATTTTTACAATGCCCACCATGTCCCTCGTGTGGCGTACATGAGCTGTGTTTAAAGTGGGAATGTAGTCCAGCTCTGATAGATTTTGTTATAAGAAGTTTGCGCTGCATTGTTGTTTTTTGTTGATTCTTCGGTCCATGTCGATACTAGAGCTTCTGTGCTGTACAACATATGTTAGTGATCAGAAAGGTATTTGATCCGGAAGGTCGAGATAGCTGGGTATAAGTTTACTTCCAAGAGGTGGCACAACCGTTTAATGCCGTTAATCGTTTAATTAACGAAGTTTAACATTCTCGTTAATGATTTAACTTATAAAGTTAACCTTTGGAAATCATTATCGACTAATTACCTTCACGTTACATTTAACTTCCGTTGTTTGTACTCCAGTCCCGCTAACCCAATTTTTTATAGTTTTATATACTAATATTGTGTTTCATTTAAGTTTTTGTTTCCACCCTTTTCTGGCTCTAAAGCCTTTAAAAAACTAAAATAGGGCGAAAACTATGAAATCGCCTTATTTTATGTTTTTTAAAAGTTTAGAACTATAACATCGGCCCTTTTTTTTTTAACTCGACAGCAAAAAAAAAACTATAGTTTTTTGGTTTCTAAATCCTTAAAAAACCCCAATAAGCTGGGACTTTATAGTTTTTTTGGGGGCACTTTTCAAAGGTGTTTTTAGTGTTTTAAGAGCAAAATTCTGATATTTTTTTTTCTATACTAAAAATTAACGTAACGGTTTATCGATTACTCCGTTACATTTTTAAAGAATTAACTGTGTAACGGTTTATGCGACGTTAATTTTTTTTGGTTAACGGATTAACGGTTAACGAAGTTAACTTTTTGATTAACGGCGCCCACCCACTGGGTAATTTTCACAGACAGAGTTGGCAGGCGAGGTGGAGGAGTTGCGCTTTATGAAGAGATGCATTGCCAGTGTTGTGTTAATAATGTTATAAAAACAATGACAGCATAGAGTCTATATGGGTAGAAGATTACGGAGGGAACTGAAGAAATGGTTTTGGGTGTAGTGTCTAGGCCTCCAAACTTTATGTAAAAAGAAGGAATTGAGGTCCTATATGGGAAGAAAATAAACAAGGCTGCCAGATATAATCGACTAACGCGTGTGGGAGATTTTAATCTTAGGAATATAGAACTGGGATTTAATCATAGGTGACGCGACGCAGATGAATTGTTAAACTATAAATCCAGGATAACTTCCTAATCAAGCAATCAAGGGGCCTACTATAAGGAATAATATTCTATATCTATTGCTGAACCAATAGAGAAGATTTAGTATCAGATGTGAAGGTAGGTGGAAGTTAGTATAATTAGCGACCATTATAGATCAGATTTACTTAAAATGGGAAGTTGGAAATTGTGGCAATAAACATAGAATACTTAGTTTCAGAAAGGCCAAATGATGCAGGATTTAAGAAACACCTAGAGGTTTTAATAAGAGGTGTTAGGATGAGGGGATGAAATCTTCCCAGGGTAAGGACAATAAGGGCGATGACATCTGGAAAGGCCATTATGAATGATTTAGGAGGCACCTGGAGGTAATTAGATCGGTAGACAATGGAAGTGTGGTCGGAGCTGAGGAGGTAATTAGAGGGTTAACATGGAAGTGAGGTCGGGCTGAGGAGTAATTAGAGGCGGTTTAGGACATGGAAAGTGAAGGTCAGGGCTGGAGAAGGATTATACCTTATTTGTAAAGAATTATAATTGACGGACGAAAGAAATATTCCTTAGAGGGAAATAAGGTCCAGAAAGAGTGATCCAAAATGAATGACCACTAATTTAAACACAACTTGGAGTAAAAGAAAACTTTATTTAAGGTTCCGAGGCAGGAATGGGTAAGCAGAGAACGTATAACGTGATGCAAGGACAGTGAAAAAATTACTAGAGGTGCTAAAACAATTATGAATTAAGTACAGGACAGGGCGAAAAAATGATCGAAAGGGGTTCTATCAGGTATATAAAACCAGACAAGGGATTGTTGGCCGTTAAGGTCAAACAGGGTGAGGTCTTAAATACGGATGAGGAATATTGTGTTAAAAGGCTAATTATTATTTCGTAAAGTAATCGTCCCAGACCATTTCATCATTCCTGATTTGATGTATTATAGTATAGCCATTATCGAGTGTATCAACAATATGTTGTCACTTCTTTGCATCCAGTCCCTCCGTTTTTGTATATAATCCTGCAATCAAAAATCTGTAATCACCCGAGCTTCGAAACGCTCATGGCCACTGGTAGAACGATGAGCGCCCCGGCTCGGTCACGTAGCAAAGGGAGGCTGTCCTCTTCCCGCCGGCTGCTGTTGGTGTGGTGGGTGTAAGTAGTGTTTTTGTGTGTGTGAGTAGTAGTGTGTTTGTGGTGTGTGTGTTTGTGTGTGTGTGTGTGTGCGTAGTAGTGTTTGTGTGTGTGTGTGTGTGGTGTGTGTGTGTGTGTGTGTGTGGTGTGTGTGCGTATAGTGTTGTGTGTGTTGTTGCGTAGTAGTGTGTGTGTGTGTGTGTGTGTGTGTAGTAGTGTTTTGTGATGTGTATTAGTGTTATTGTGGGTGTGTGTGTGGTGTGGGCGTAGGTATTGTTTGTGTGTGTGGTGTGTGGTAGTATGTTTGGTGTGTGTGCAGTAGTGTGTGTGTGTGTGTAGTAGTTTTTGTGTGGTGTGTAGTGAGTGGGTTGTGTGTGGTGGTGTGTAGTAGTGTTTGTGTGTGTGTATGTAGTGTTTGTGTGTGTGTGTGTGTGTGTGTGCGTAGTATTGTGTGTGTGTGGTGTGTGTGTGTGTGTGTGTGGTGTGTGTGTGTTCGTGTGTGTGTGGTGTGTGTGTGTGTGTGTGTGTGTGGTGTGTGTGTGGTGTGTGCGTAGTAAGTTGGTGTGTGTGTGTGTTGTGTGTAGTAGTGTTTGGTGGTGTGTGTAGTAGTGTTTGTGTGTGTGTATACTGTTTGTGTGTTTGTAGTAGTGTTTGTGTGTGGTGTGTAGTAGTGGGTTTGTGTGTGTTAGTAGTGGTTTAATTGTGTGTGTGTGTAGTAGTTTTGTGTGTGTGTGTGTGTGGTGTTGGTATGTTTGTGTGTGTGTGTAGTAGTGTTTGTGTGTGTGTGTGTGTGTGTATGTGTGTGTATAGTGTTTGTGTGTGTTGTGTAGTAGTTTTTGTTGTGTGTGTGTGTAGTAGTGTTTTGTGTTTGGGTGTGGTGCAATAGTAGTGTTTGTGTGTGTGTTGTAGTAGTGTTTGTGTGTTGTGTGTGTGTGTGTGTGTGGTGTGTGTTGTGTGTGTGTGTGTGTGTGGTGTGTGTGTGTGTAGTAATGTTTGGGTGTGTTCGTAGTAGTGTTTGTGTGTGTGCGTAGTAGTGTTTGTTTGTGTTTGTGTGTGTGGTGTGTGTGTGTGTGTGTGTGCGTATGTAGTGTGTGTGTGTTGTGTAGTAGTGCTTGTGTGTGTGTGTAATTAGTGTTTGTGTGTGTGTGTAGTGTTTTGTGTGTGTAGTTGTGTTTATGTGTTTGGGTGTGTGGTAGTAGTGTTTGTGTGTGTGTGTGGTGTAGTAGTGTTTTGTGTGTGTGTGTGTATTACGTTTGTGTGTGTGTGGGTGTAGTAGTAGTTTTTTGTGTGTGTGTAGTAGTGTTTGGGGTGTGTGTGTGTAATAGTGTTTGGTGTGGGTGTGTAGAAGTGTTTGTGTGTGTAGTAGTGTTGAACCTCAGCAGGCTCCGCGAACACTCTGTTCATATCCCACCTCGTACTCTGGCTCAAACAATAGGGTTGGGCTTCCCATTCACAATCTGGTTCGTTTGTCCCCTCATATACGCGAGCAGCGTCATTTAGTTCGGTCTCAGATTAAGCATCGTACTCTAGATGTGTTCGAAAAGCGACAGATTCACCTGTCTGACAACCGAAGTAACAATCGCTCATCTAACATTTGCCGACATGTCTCACAGAGGCAAGACGAGTGTTGTTTACATTGGAGCGTCCTATTGTGACGTCATCAATAAACATGCGTATCCCTGTGTGGAGGGGAAGAAAATGTTTGCGGGGCGCTGCTTCTGTACAAAGTCGTTTTTTACGGAAATAAGGCCTGGAAATCAATTATTTTTGGTGGATTGATGTTTTGAATGTTTTCAACAATTCATTCAACATAATTAAGGGGCAAAAAAAATTGGTGTCGGGTGGACGATTACTTTAAGTGTTTTTAGCGGAGGAGGATACACG